>MVGT01001184.1:403221-420952 GCA_002174775.1 Macleaya cordata
AGTCTACGTGTTCTTATTAAATTATCAAAAGGTTGCATTCGATGTCTTATCCCATCAAAATACCTATCTATCAACTTAATGAGCTGTCTTTGACACCCTTGTGACCACTGTACATCATCATCCCTATCTCGTTTAGGATGTGTACTAATTGAGCTCCGATTAAAAAAAAAGAAGAAAAGAAAGAAAAGAAAAAGTGTTCACTAATTGAGGTGAGCGACATTCATTGTCATGAAATTTGACAAAAGAAAGATGCTTTTTTACTATCAGAGATTGATGTGTTACCTAGTGATTTGTAATTTAATTTTCCAATTATTGCATTTAATTTGATTAAATGATGACATAGCAACTTTAAGAATAAAGCCATATGAACATAAATTTCATGGCCAAATAGTAAGTTTCAAAGTCTTTTTTTGGTTGGGTTGGTGTGTGGTGAGGAGATTAAAATCTATTGTCTATTGCTTAATTACAAGTACACTAAAATAAATAGTCCTTAACTAAGTATATAACACCACAATCAACCGAGTAAGAAAATCCATTAGGATTTTGTTAACATGTGCCCTAAGGGCACATGATAAGCTTTAAGGTTTTGTATTTTGTTTAGTTCTTTAAGGTTGTTTAAATGGGCTGATTGTTTTATATGTATGGTATTAATATTATTTGGATCATATCTAAAATATTCAGCTCAATCGGAGACCTATAATACTCTCTAGCACCACAAACACTTAATCTAGGCATTAATAGTATGAATGAATGGCTGACATTTAAAGTGATTTATTTGGAGAGTTAGATATCTCTAATTGAGCTGACTTTTATGAACATCTTATAAATAATGATAATAATATTATATATACAAAAAATTAGTTGATTTGAAGACCAACTTGTAAAAAAAAACTCCTTACAAAAATAATCTTATGGTGTGCTCTCGTGTGCCCTAAGGGCAAAGGTTAACAAGACCCAATGCACTATTGCAGATGACGCATAAAAATCGCCAATCTCCAAGCACAAAAATCAACCATCAATAACAAAAATAACTCGAATGACATAAAAAAAAATTTCTTCGAATTTTAGCATTTTCATGTACACAAATTACTTAGAATTTGTTCTCAATTTGCTAAGTAATTAGAGACACTCGATGCCCAATCTTTACTAAAAGACTCTAATCCTGAATCCAAAACATGTTTTCAAAATCTGTGTTACATATTACATATCTTCTTGTAGTATTAACCCTAAAAAAAACCATATTTGTATTAAACTTGGAACTTATTTATGAAGTCAAAAACCTAGAAAAAAGGATACCGTTTCACTTAAAACATTGATTTTTTTTTTCTTCCGATTTTTAGGGCCAGTTTGGTTGGTGATCCAAAAACTTGTTTTCAAAAACTAATTTACACCTATAATAATATACATCTTGCACTACATCCAAAACTATTTTAGGATTTGCAATAAAATCATGTAGAATTTTGTAACACCAAAAAATGTTGTTTTATGTATTTTCAATAAAATTATATAAGATTTTATAGTAAAGTCAAAATACAATTTCAAATTTGATACAAATATATAGTTTAGTTTAGGTGTAAATTAGTTTTTGAAAACATGTTTTTGGATCATGAACCAAACATGCCCTACTTTTGGGCTGTTTCCGAAACTTTAATCCTGAAAACAACCGAATGGAACACGTTTTAAAGATATTTTTCTTTTGTTATAAAAAGTAATGAATCTTTTATGGATCATGAACCAAACAAGGCTTGGCACTTTGGAAAGGAGTTCAAAAGGGGAAGGAAGTGGTAAATGATAATATGACGTTCCAATTTTACAATGGAAAATCTGTTTGTTTTTGGGCAGATAGGTGGCGTGGGCATGAATCATTCCAAGAAAAATTCCCCAAACTCTACAAGTTATCAAGAAATAAGCATGATATGATTCAGATCAATGGAGATGTGGAAGACAGGCCCGACCCTGAGCCAAAGCACCACAAGCGGTGCTTTGGGCCCCAAGTTTTAAGAGGCCACTTAAGCCCAATATTTCAGTAGTTAGACTATATGTTTCAACACAAGGGGCCACATCCTCCTAAATTTGCTTTGGCCCTCATACTTCTCAGGGCCGGTCCTGGTGGAAGAATGGGGCATTGCTTTCAGGCGAGAGTTAAGGTTGGAAGAACAAGGCTGGTTAAATTAGCTACTCCAGATTTTGGGAGATTCTCTGAAGCTGAATTTGGAACAGGAGGATAAACTTATATGCTCTTTCAGTTCAGCAAACACATATAGTGTTAAGGAATGTTATGAGTTCATGTGTAGAGAAGAAGGGCCTCATTTTCCAGTAAATCTGATTTGGAAAAAATCTATTCCTTCAAAAGTTTCAATATTTGTATGGTTGGCGATGCACAATGCTATTCCAACTATAGATAATTTGCGAAGAAGAGGTATGATGATAGTAAATCGGCTATGCAAACAGGATGAAGAATCAGTCTCGCACCTACTTTTACATTGTGATATGGCTCGGGCAGTATGGAACTATTTTTTGGAGCCGTATAGGATGCAATGGGTTATAGCTGAATCAATAACAAACCAGCTATTTGGTTGGCAGATGAAATTTGGAGCAAATATAGGAAGAAAGATCTGGGATCTAATCCCTTTTGCTATTTGGTGGGGCCTGTGGTTGAAGAGGAATGGTAGAGCTTTTGAAAATAGAGAAAAAGTTATTGATGATATTATCTGTTGTTTTGGTGGGGGACTATAGAGGATATATTTAAAGAGTACAATTTTCAGGATGTAATTAGAAGATGGGAGCTGATACTGAGGATGTAATAGCTGCTGTCCCATCTTGTGTTAATGTGTAAATAGTTTTTTCTTATCAATAAAATTTTATCCCTTTTACTCAAAAAAAAGAAAAAGGCTTTAATTGTTAAAAAAAAAAAATGTAGATATTCGTACAGACTTTGTTTTAAGATGTTGACTTAATTAATATACAACATAGATATTAGTATCGATAGTTATACGTTATTTTCTAGTACTATTAGTATATGAACCGAAATCAAACCGACATCACTAACTTAAATTACTCCTCATTTTATTGATTTATGGGTCCCATTTTGTTCATTCTTTTTCATAATTCATGAACTTCAACTCAAAATGTTATATAATTTAAGAGATAAATTTGATTAGGTCCCTTTGACAATATACTTTATTACATAAAAAGTAGAGGTTAGGTCCTTAAATTATATTTTTCAAAACCTAAATTTTTGTTCAATTGTCTAATGTACTCTTTTTATTAAATTTAGGTCAGAAATGAATGGAATCTGGCCCTTCTAGCTTATTTTTAATAAGTTTGTCTCCAATATATAATATCAAAATCTAAAAAGTTAAAATAAGTCTGTTCATATTTATCCAAACACTCCTTCAATTATAAGGGAGTGGCAGTACCATAATTTTAAAGAAAACTACTGACAATTGTTAAATTAATGGATATTCCACCAAGAAAAATTCTACTTCCACCCCAATTTTTATCTACACCCTGCACTTATCTTTATCCATCACATTCTTACATCTCGTTTACACCCGTCTGGCCGTCTATAAGGACTCAAGAGACTGATTTTTTTTTTCTTTTTTCTTGTGATGATTAATTCTCACTATCTAGATCATTTTCACATAAATTAAATCATTCTAAAATTTTTAACATCATAAAAAATGGCCGATTTTGGATCAACCCCTGATTAGTGTCAATTCCCCAGTAATGGGGGTGAACTGCATTTAAACTGGGGCGGATTTATCCTTTTATGAGGTATATTTAGTTTTTATTATTTTTTTTTTTTTAATGGGGTGAACAACATCTAAATATAGAGATAGAGGGTGAGACTCCACAATATGAAATAACTACTACCAGTCTGTCTCCAAAGCTTCCGAGTTTCGAAAGCCTCGGAAGCTTCATCCATGGTGGTCGGAAGCTCGCCCAATCACCCGAGCCCCCATCTCAAATTCGGTCGATGGGTTCGGTCCTATCCTGAATTGCAAGTCGTTCTGAGACATCAACCAGTGATTTGAGGTTGCACTTGATCAGAGCTTCAACAAAGTAGCAGGTCATCCACCACGAAAGACTCAATCACCAGTGTCCCTGGTCTCCCATCGATGATCTCTGGATGGAGGGTGATTATTGAAGAGTAGTTCTACAAAATCAAGTTTGTATTTGTACGATTCATGTATTGGTTCAAAATGTATCGGTTCTTCAACTAATTAACCAAAACATTTGGTTGAAACAAGATTATAAATCTTGGTAATAATAGAGGAAGAAGTATAATTCATATTTAAAATATACTTGAGATTCTCCACAATAAAGTTGGCTGATGGTAGAGAAGAAGGTTTATTCTACACTGGATCTTCATCTTCCTGCAAATTCATGACATAAACTCATTAAAAATCCCTGCAGACACCAAAACATATCATTCACACAACTGTATATATGCAAAGTGACTGGCTTTACTTTATCGGCAACATCATATTTCCAACAGTTGCTCATCTGCAGATTAGGACAAAATGAAGAATAATTCAAGTTCCCTACTTGCTCTTTGTCTGTGATTATTTCTTCAACATCCTGAATCTGATCAAATGTAGCTAGAAGTTTAGCCCATGTGAACAACCTAAAACTCTCAGATTAGGGATATGAAAATACTAGTGACACACTCGTTGATTTGTTTTTGTAGGATACATTTTAACTTCGATTTGAAACTTATCTCACACACAAACTATAATTCCTCCTATATTTTTTTTTGAGGTGAACTACTACATATTAGGCCCATAAAATAAAGGCAATTTTAACAATTTTTAAAATTTAAAATTGGGGTGAATAAACACTAAATGGGAGTAGATCTAGAACTACCCTAAAAAATTGGTTGAAAATTATCAGTAAAATAAGTAGTCTAGAAAACTCAAAACTTCAATCAATTTTTTGATGATGCAAAAAAATTGAAATCAATGTATTGTTGTGAGGATATCAATGGCACAAAAATACGTTGAGTCATCTCCATGTAACATGAGTGTAAACGAGGTGTAAAGTTTAGTAGGGTGTGTAAATAAGAATTGATGGGGTGGAATTAGGACTTCTCTATTCCACCATCGTTCGTGCGTGGAGGCAAAGCTACCGAAAGGAGAGGAAAAGTGGCAGCACAAACTAGAGTAAGATAAGGGCGTCAAATATCTCGTAGCCGACGCCAAACGTTTTGACGCTTTTTTTGACGCTCGTGAATCCACGGGGCGTCAGTATAGACCAACACCTTCTCGTCGTTGCTTTCAAAAACAGTGTCGGACCAACGAAGAAGGAAAGCCAGAATCGGAGAAAAAGTAGAGCGAACTAATTAGGGTTTTCAGGTGGGAAGGAGGGAATCAATTAGGGTTTCATTGAAAGTTATAGAAGGAGATGTACCTTGCTTCCATGCGAAAGTCTTTCAAGGATTCTTTGAAAGTTCTTGAAGCCGATATTCAGCATGCCAATACACTGTAAGTGAACTATTTTTGAGATTTCTGCAGTTTTTCCTATTGAGTACTGCTATGATATAATGATTTTAGTTTGATTCTACCACTTTTTCTTGATTAACTTTTGAACCAGTACTCTGTTTCTTATTTCACGTTTCTATGTTCAGGAATGGCGTTTTTGTTTTGAATTTTGGTCTCTCGTTTAATGCTATTTAAAATTGATGTTTATAGCTTTAATGCTGTTTTTTCAAGGTTAAAATTTTGTTCTCATTAAAGTTTTCATAAGAAAAAAGTTTTTTTTAGCAATGTTTCTCTATGTTTGTTGTGCTTGAACTCTTTGTAGACATTGCTATTTTTAGCTAAATTATCGCATTTTTTCCTAACTTTGACCGGCCTCAGTTTTGTTGTTTTGCTAAATTTCTTTGTATTTGCTCAAATTCCTGCTTAGAAATGGTGTTTTTGGTTAGACTTTTTTTTAGGTTATATTCATTTTACTTGTAGTTCTAAGTGTGGCTTTTAGTCATGTAAATTGAGGTAATTGTTAATTTTTTATTAATTTTTTTCACATCACCCTTCGAGTTTGAGTTTCTTTCTCACGAGCAAAGTCATTTGTCTGGAATTGTTCTACATCTAAAAAATTTATAATAAATTTCTTCATTAATTTTTATTTTTTTTCCTGGTTTCCATGGATTCGTACTTATATTGCACTTATTTGATTAGATTTCTCCACATTGCTATGGTTGATTATTGGTATCGTCATTTCTTTGTGATTTTGTGGTATTCTCATGGGACTCATCTCCTCCTAGCTTTGTGATAGATGTTGTGATATGTGGACAAGAAAAATGTAAACTTTCCCTGGAGACGAACTTGTATTATATTAATTTTGATATAATGTTACAAATAGATATTAACTCTCTTAAGAGTCCTTACTATATGAACCCAACCTTAATATGATTGAGTTGTGTTAAAAATATGGGGCAAGAGCCCTTTTATAGATTTCATAAACCACCCTTGAGCATTCGGTTCGTTAGAACCCCTAGAGAACTCTAGAGGGGAGAAAATGGAGAGTTCTAGAGAGAACTTTTCACCGATTTACCAAGTTGGTGTTGATTCTTAACCGAACTCGCATAGATGATTAGTTAAATTGCTTATAATATTGGAGTGTCATCCAAGAAAAGCCATTCCTGTCAATGAAAGTGAAATAGTTAAATTGGCAATAATTTGTCCCAATTGAATAAATGTTGATAATCCGTCTTTTTGAGAGTTCGAATAATTAAATGCCAGAAATAAAAAACATTTTATTAAACAGTTCAACACGTCAAAGTCTTGATAGTAGTAGACTAGTAGTAGCAAATTGGTACTTTGAGGTTTGCATAGTACCTCGGTAGAATATTCCTACAATGTCTTACTGATTGTGGACTTGGTGTTAGAACCTTAGCCTGATTCCCATATACCTTAGGTATATAATGTGATCCAAAATGCTAGAAGAAATCGAACAAATACATATAACCTTAAAGTGAGAAGTGCAATATTTCTAATTCACAGATTTAGTTGTCTACTTTGTGTTTCCATTTCTGAAAGACCATCAATTATCAGCTGTGCAAATTTCTTGTTAGTTCCTTTTAAGCTCTCTGTATCTTCTGTTTGTCACAGCCTTACTAACACACACGATCTTTTCTTGTACCCATTTTATTTTATTTTTTCCCTTGATCTGAAAGGTTAAGGTACTTAGGTACTTTCCAAAAGTAATTCTGTTTTTACTGTTTCAATATGTGGAGCAAGTTCTAATATTGTATTGCAACGTTTAGGGCGTCGGATTTTCCAAGGGATTATGATGGTGCGTGCCTCCAGATGAGAATGTCATACAGCCCTGCAGCACACTTGTTTCTTTTTCTAGTACAATGGACGGACTGCAATCTCGCGGGTGCCCTTGGATTGCTGAGGATATTAATCTACAAGGTTGGAATCCATCTCTTTACATTAGGGTGTCAACGGGTCTGTTCCGGTTCAGTTATTGAACTACTCGGAACCAGAACCTACTAAATGAGTCAGGTCCAGTTCTCATCAGTTCCAGTTGTGGTACACAAATAGGTGGAACCAGACCTGGGACTGGTTGTGGTCGGTTCTTCATTATTTCATTCCGATTCTTAAACATTTTAATCTTGTATTTGGAAATGATAAAAATAATAGGAAAGTAAAGGAAAAAAGCAATATTTGTAAGTCGGTTCCGGTTCCATTGGATATCAAAGTACCGAGAACCCGGACTGTTTATAAACTTATAATACTAAGGGTTGCGGTTCTGGTGCTGAAATATGTGGAACCAGAAGCGGGAAAATCAATTCTGGTAAACGGGTAACCCCTACTTTACTAGCATGCTTGACTTCGCTCGCTCAAGGAACTCACTTCTTGCAACAGGTTTATGTGGATGGCACAACAACTATGTCAACCCATGAAAGGAAAGCAAGTATTCGAGAATTCTATGGTAAATGGTCAGGCTTGAAGTAAACTTTTATAGTTAACTCATTAATAGTTAACTCACTAAAGTCTTAGCCTTTCTTTTCTTACTTTGGATGCTATAATCTGCAGCTGTTATTTTTCCTTCTTTATTGCAACTTCAAAGAGGCATAACTGATATGGAAGATAAAAAGCAGAAGGCAGTGTGTATTGAAAGGTACAGAAGAAGAGATGATGAAGAGCGTAGACAACTTTCAGAGATAGATGTTGAAAGAGAGGAGGAATGTGGGATTTGCATGGAGATGAACAGCAAGATTGTGTTGCCCAACTGTAACCATGCAATGTGCATGAAATGCTATCGTGAATGGTACTTCCTCCTTCCCTCTGCTCTCTCACATTCACGCACTTATAAGCACGTGAATATGTTCCTGTAGATGTACACAGACACACCAACAATCTGCTTATTCCAGCTAATGTCATCTTGAAGTACTGTTCAACAGATGGTTCGGTTTTTTAGCTTCTAGTCCTTTTTTTTTTGTGTGAGAGAAATTTCTCTTTGCCATGGAGGACTCGTTCTTGAATTATCTAACATGATCTCTGTGTGTTGCCATATCAGTGGAGAATTATACAATATTATGGCTTGTAACACTCCGTGACTTATTTTCTTCACCAAATAGCTTGTCTAATTGAAAGCTTGAAGCTTGATAAATTCTGGTATTGATGGTTCTGGAGGAATGATATACATTTGAGCAATCTATACATTTCTTCCCCAATTTAAGAATAGAATAGTTACCAATGGAAATCGGACTTTTTACCAATAAAAAAAAGGATAGATTTAGGACATTGAAGGGCAGGGAGTGAAGGGATGTAGAGCTACTTTTCATTTTGGAATTTATCGGCAGAAAAACATTGTTGAAATAGAATATACAGATGATGTGATTGAGAAACGTGATGGGTAGTTGAGTCCACACACACAAAAGAAAAATAATAATAATATAGTCTTTGTATGATGGGATCTAGAATACTTGTTGTTTTATATTTTGGCCTTAATGTTTAAATCCTGTCTCTTCCCCTTTGTCAAGGTACGTGTTAATCTTTGGTCAGCAGTAAATCATAATCGTTTTAGCAAAACTCTTAGGGAAGTCTACAGAAGTTATATATGAAGAAATTTGTAATTTTGGCACCATACACTGATATTTCTGGAACACTTTAATCATGAAAACAAACTCATAACTTTCCACATCACGAAAATCAACCTTATCAACCATCCGTAGTAACATATGCAATATCAAAACTGTTTAATTCTTATTGGGATATTGAAACTTAGATAACCAATACTACAATAGCTTATTGGTTGGACAATTTTCATTGGTCAAAAATATTTAGTACATGCCAAGTGTAGAATAAAAAGAAATCCATTCATGATACACTGGAATCACATTGACAATATTTTAGTTGAAAATGAAATATTTGAATAAAATACATGTACTTGTTCAACACTTCAGCATGTTTTTTGAAACGGAAGATTCTTAGTGGTGGTGTGTTTGTCATTTAAACGGAAAAACCGAAAAAGGAACTTCTTTTGATATTAGAAGATGAACTTCCTCATCTACTATCCACATTGAGTAAATACAGATAGAAGGGATTCCATTGACATTCTTACAATACTATGATCCAATTCAATCTTCAGAACGTTGATAATGCTGAGGTCATTTCTCCCTCTGGACCAACCAAAATAATGTACTAGGCTACTAGCTTGGCCAGCCACCATCATCTGTTCGGGCCAAATCTATTGCATAGGAGATGCCCTAGGTAGGAAAGGTTATGCAAGTGCATATGCAAGTTGGGACTAGCTACCCTCCCTATCTGGATGCAGGTCTCTTCTCGGAAAAGTACCTCGCTTTTTCTTCTTCTTTTTTTTTTCTTTTTCTTTTTGTATTTAATATGTAAATCCACAAGTCTATAACCAAATGCATTTTGTTTTCGAAGAATTGAAAATGATTGTTGTTTACCTTATTATTTCAGGCATTCAAGATCACAATCATGCCCCTTCTGCCGTGACAGTCTCAAGAGGGTAAATTCTGGTGATCTCTGGGTCTTTACTGACAGCAGAGACGTAGTAGACATGGCGACACTGACGAGGGAGAACCTGAGGAGGCTTTTCCTGTACATAGATAAGTTGCCTGTGATCATCCCAGATTCTGTTTACGATAACTACGATTCACACGTAAAATAATCATCCCGCCTCAAGTAGTCTTCTAATCAGCCGTCCGTTTTGGTTTATTAACAAGCCAAAATCTGTGTCGTTTAATTCTCCATAGATAGAAGAGTAGTTAAGTGCTTTTTTCCCTTATTCTGATCCAAACAATCTGCCTAAGTTATTCTATAGACAGAGGAATGAAGGCAAAGGGAAAACCCACATGGGAAGGGCCTGTAAATTGTAATTAGGAACTGTGTACATGCTTGTACAGCTTGAGAGTCTGTTTGCCAAGGGCTTCACGGGTCCTTTCTTTAGTTTTCACCTGGAAAATGGCACCCAACTGTGGAAGGGAGCTTTGTTTATTCAAAGAACCAACTGAGTTTGAGGAGACTCCATTAATGAAGTTATCATATTTGTGCTTTTCCTTTTGTTAATTTGGTGACCTTTTTGCTACTAACATCTCCTTTGATAAGCCTCTTGTTCCATAGGCTCTGTTAGGTTGAACTCAAACATCACATTGAGTTCCACTAATAGTTTGTTTGGACATGGGATTTTAGGGAGGGATTTTGTGGGGACCAAGGATTTGGTGGCAAAATATAACATAATTTTTCCACCAAATCTTTGATCCTTACAAAAACCCTCCCTAAAATCCCTTGTCCAAACAGACTATAAAAGAATTTTTGGAATCTAGAGGGAAAGTGAATGAAGGAAAGAAGATGAATATTTGAGATGGGAAAGAAGTTCTAAAATTCACTGAGAAAAGTGAGAATGGAGGAAAATATAGGGAACATAACTTCTTCTGGGAACAAAATCCATCTAGTTGGGTTGCATGGGTTTTCATTCAGTGTTGTAATATGCAATGGCTTGTGGAGCATTCTCAAGTTCTTTTGGTTTTAGAAGGAAAATAGGAACCTGGTTAGTTCGAGCTTGCGAAACTGAAGAGCTGAATGTTGTGGTTCAACAGGTGTGGTCGAAAGAGTATTGCTTTAGTATTGAGCCTGCTAAAACCCTCACAGTCTGGTTTCCCGCATGTAGTTTACTAGCATCTTGGATGTATCAGCAGTTACATTGAAGACATTTTGGCGGGGTCCAGCAAACCAAGGTGCTCTGAATAGCATTGCGACTTACTTTTCTTTTTTATTTACATGGTGAAATTCTCTTCGGAAAATGATTTATCACGCCCCGAATTTTAGTTTTTTTTTTTTTTTGGGAGCCAAGTAGCCGTTGGATCTGTTTCAAAACAAGAATACCCGGTGGATGTTAACACATTCATTTTCCTCTGTATTTAAAAAATTTAAATCCGGGGATTGTTAGATTGGGACTCTTTTTTCTTTATCTTGTCTTTGTGCTAATTTTGGGAGAGCTTGCTTTGGGTGCGCACATGAAGGTCGTTCGAACAACTTGAACCATTTAAGGTGTATGATAAAACTGTTGAATATTCATTCAAGATGTGTGATTGTTGTTGTTATGTGATGTGATGAGAAACTTGTAAATTGGTTGGGGTTTGTTTTTTGGTAAGAATTCGATATTTTTTTCTTTTTCTCTTTTTCGGAAAATTTTCATTTTTTTTTTTCCTAAGTTTGTTGGGGTGGTTTTACAGAGAGACGACGGAGACAAAAGGCTTATGGAGCTTTATGATAAGAGCGCTACTTTTTGGACCGACACTTATACAAAATAAATACCCGATGCTTATGTGGCATGATGGGTTCCACTGTCACATAAGTTGGAAACCCTTTCAAACCATTTTTGCGAAGAAATGTGGTGGGTCCTATCTTGCCACATATGCATCTGACAATAATTTTGTAAAAGTGTTGGTCCAAAAAGCTTTATTGTTATAATAAATACAATAGAGGGCAACTCCCTAATGTAATTCTTAAATAATAACTTAAGAAAAATAAGGGTCAAATTACTTGTTTCATAAATCAATAAAGCTTTTTGGACTGACTTTTTTGCAAAATTGATGACATATGCATATGTAGCAGGGTGGGCTCTACTACCTTAAAATTTTTAATTTATATGGCAGTGGGATCCATCATGCCACATAAACGTTGGGTATTTAGTCTGTTTAAACGTCGGTCCAAAAAGCAGCGCCCTTCATAAATTCACCTATTTGCTTCTGGCTCATGTTAGCTCATAAATCTTATGCTTTCAACATCGATCATGTTTCATCTTCCAATCGTATTATCGTATTAGTATACATACATGTTTTTGACACTAAAAATATATATGTTTTACCATTTTTTCCTTCATCTTTAGGCACTAGTGTAATTTTTATCTTTATATATCGAATATGTCATTGATTTGAAGCCACACCATTTTGTTTTTTAATTATATAGATAACATTTATTTTAATATTGTGAGATATTTCTTAGAGTCCGGATCGGCTTACAGCCTTAAATATACAGGTTGTGTGTACAGGCACTTGTGGGGCCCACGTGAGGTCAATCTAAAGGCTGAGATTTTGTCCTGATGTTCTTCTCACCATGTAGATCATCTTTACCAAAATCAACACATTCTAAAACTTATAGCCCCATCAAAAATTGATTGAAAGTTGTTTAAAAATTAACGGTGAAAAATGAACGATGAGAAAAAGAGTCAATGTTTGATGGGGTTAGAAGTTTTAGAATAAACCGATTTTTGGTGAAATTGATCTACATGGTGAGGAGAACATCCCTACAAAATCTCAGCCCTTAGATCGACCTCACGTGGGCCTCACAAGATCCTGTACACACAACCTGAATATTTAAGACTGTAAGCCGAGCCGGACTGGTATATTTTTCAGGATATACTGTTACAGGAAGTTAAAAAAAGGATGGTGTCAACGAGGCACCAGTGCTCTACTTGGCAACCTCCACGTGTTCATGACAGAAGGGCATCACGTGATGATTAGATAAAGAATGTTGGTTTGTAAACTTACTTAGAGTGGGTCCCACATTTTGACCTAGGAGGACCAACAAGTAAGGTCTAATTCCAGCCCGGCCCAGTCCATCTCATAACAGGAACTTGATTCTTGAAAACAGACGAGCCAGAGAGAGAAAACGGGGAAGTGTTTTTGTTTTCGTTCAAAACTTGGGTGGATTACGTTTTTTCTTCTTCTGTCACCGCTAGTTTCCGTTAAATTAGAACTTTTAGAGAGAGAAACAGAGACAGACAGCGAGAGAAACAGAGAGGAAGAGAGAGAAAAACAGAGAGAAGAGAGATGGGGGCGGTAGAGAGAGAAACAGAGGAAGGAGTAATGGCAACAGATTTCTTCTGGTCGTACACAGACGAACCCCACGCTTCACGTAGGCGACAGATCCTCTCTCAGTACCCACAAATCAGAGAGCTCTTCGGTCCTGATCCATGGGCATTCCTCAAGGTACACACACTCTCTCTCTCTCTACATAATTATATTTTTGCTTCTTCTGTATCTAGAATCGAAAATGTGTTTGTATTTTTCTTCTCTTTTTTGGGTTTAGATCTATTGAAGACTGATTTTGTTTTGTTTTTCCGTCTCTCTCTCTCTCTGTTTTCATATATGGGTCATTGTTTTACATGGATTTCTCTTAATGTGGTTTGTGGGGTTTTTTTATTTATTCAATCTTCATATAACATCTGACTTGATTTTTGTTTATTTTTGTCTGAGTTTGTTTTAGTTCTAGTTGTTTGAATTAAACGAGTTCTTTTGAGTTTCTGATTCGGTTAATGTCATTATCTTATATAGATTTTTTTCCTATTTCCCTACATTGGTCGGTTGACGAATGATGACCCTTAGTAACTTAGATAATGGGTTCCATTATAATCTATTTGGATGATCTCTTTTCTCCTGACTTCGATTTGTGTCCGCTTTTCCGGTGCAAATTATCCAAGTATTGGTTCTTAATTGTGATGTTTTCGAATCTAATCAGTTTTATATTTCATAAGATCTAGAGTGCTTTCTAGTGTGCTGTCAACTTGCTGGAAAAAAAAAGAGATTTTTTTTTAGGTTTTCCATATTTTATTACTCTTTGGATCTTAAAATCTCAACATGAACCTTCCAACCAATATCTTTAGGAAACCAAGTTTTTGCTAATTTGCAGGGCGTCCTTTTGATGCCTAAATTTTATCAATTCTGTTGTTTTGGAAAAAATATTCAACTCTGTTATTCATTAACCATTGAAAATCTGAGTGTAGTTTCTATTAATCAAAATCAACCAGGAATGTCAATCATCAATAACATACAATTAGAAGTGTGTGAAGGCACTGTGGAAGACCTAGAACCTCGGAAAAAACATTCTCTAGTAACGAGAAACATGATGCAGCTGATGCCAAAGGGATTGGGTTTGGATGGATTTTGAATTTTTGAGATATGGGATTCTTAGTATAATTGCAGTCAACTGGATCTGATGACTTTTTTGAGCCCTCGGAACCGATTTGACCCTCAACTTTTTCCCTATACTGTTTGATCTCTGCTGGATGTAAAATCTATGGTGTCATTATTGTATCATATATCGCTTCTGGTTGGTTTTGTTATTTGTTACTGTTTCTTGTAGTATAATTTGCAGTCAACTGGATGGGATGATTGAATATCTTATGTGATTGTTTCTTTTAGTTCTTTGTTGTTGCTTCATAACAATTTTTTCTGCCGTTCGAGCTCTGCTGGATGTAGGATCCATGGTGTCATTACTGTATCAGCTAAACCTTCTAGTTGGTTTAATCATCAATTCTTATCCTCGAAATTTTTGTGTTGCAGATCACTCTGGTTGTCTTGCTTCAGCTATGGACTGCTACTTCTCTTCACAATTCAAGCTGGTTAAGGATACTGATAGTTGCTTATTTCTTTGGTTCTTTTCTTAACCACAACCTATTTTTAGCCATCCATGAATTGAGCCACAACCTCGCTTTCTCAACTCCGGTCCTCAACCGTTGGCTAGGAATATTTGCTAACCTCCCAATTGGTGTTCCAATGTCGGTTACCTTCCAAAAATATCACCTCGAGCATCACAGGTTCCAAGGAGTTGACGGCATTGACATGGATATCCCTAGCCACACCGAAGCTCATGTTGTTACTAACATTCTCTCCAAGTCAATATGGGTTATCTTCCAGCTCTTCTTTTATGCTTTTCGACCTCTCTTTCTCAACCCCAAACCCCCCGGAATGTGGGAATTCACCAACTTTGTCATTCAGTTTGGGCTCGACGCCCTAATGGTCTATTTTTGGGGTTGGAAAGCTCTTGGTTACATGATTCTTTCAACATTTGTAGGAGGTGGAATGCATCCAATGGCGGGTCATTTTATCTCAGAACACTATATTTTCAATCCAGACCAGGAAACATATTCATATTACGGGCCTTTGAATTTGATGACTTGGAGTGTCGGTTATCACAATGAACACCATGATTTTCCTAGAATTCCTGGAAGCAAACTCTACAAGGTGAAGGAAATTGCACCAGAGTATTATGAGGATTTCATGTCTTATAAATCATGGAGCCAGGTGATTTACATGTATATCATGGACAGAACAGTAGGACCTTTTAGCAGGATGAAGAGACAGTTATCCAAGAGTGGATCGACGACAAAGAAAAATGAGTAGGAGCTCTGTTAATCTATTAATTATTTTTAGCTTCTGATTTTTTTTGGTGCCTACTTCGATTCATCTTCATTGTTTGTAATATTGTAAGGGATACAAAAAAATTTTCCGTGCCAAGAGTGACAGAATCAACACTTTGTTTAAGCATTGCGTTGACAATTGAACTTTTTGTTATATAATTTATGTTTGGTAAGACATAAAGATGTATGATTATCACTTTTCTCATCGATCATTACGTTTTTTTTCACCCCAGAAAAAGTAGATATCTTTTTATGAAACTGAAGCTATTTTCTCAGCTCTCAATGTCTAATGGAGATAAGAAAGAACAGAGGCTCCAAAATGAGAACTCTTCCAAGAGCTTATGATACATTGGTCATTCAAGAAATGAACCAAGTAATCGCTACTTGGTTACACCGGGGTTTCTCTTGGTGACTTTTTCATTGAGAGCAAAGTAAGGTCTTCCTACTTTGGGGAGTTCTTTGAAAGCCTTCAACTCTTGTTTCATGATGGTGATTGATTGTCGTTCCACTTAAACCTTCTGTTCTGCGATTGGTATTTTCTTTTCTGTTCCCCCATTTTACATATCATTAGTATTATTTGATCATTTATATCGGGTTATTCCGCTGAAACAAAATCATAACATTAATTTGCTAGAGGTAGTACGACTGTGGAAACGCATACAAATAACACAAAAATGGAAATTTGTCCCCCAAGTTAAGCAAACCTTTATTTTCATTTGATGTTCATCATCTCAAAAGCTTCTCAACCAACAAAAAAATGCTCGAGTTCACTAGCAGTACAAAGCTTCCAATTTCATAGATTAAGCATCATAAATGCCTTCAAAAATCTACAATTATATCAGGCTATCAGCAATTCGTCTGACAGTAAAAATCTTACAATAGAATTGAGAAATTCTTGAGGGTCATCAATAAATTCAAGAAAACTCCCTCTACCCTATTACAGAGGTAAAAGTTTTCCTTTTGTGTTCAAGCATCAGTGAACTCCATGTACATTACATAAGCGTCTCGAGTCATAGAATAATATCCTTCGATCAATCTGTCTATTTGGAAACCAATTTTCTGATAGAGATTACGGGCGGCAGTCCTCGAAGGATCAACATGAAGCTGCACACGTTGAATGTGTCTGGTTCTGCATTTCTCAATTGCTGCTTTAAGTAGTGCTTCTCCATGACCTTGTCTCCTGTAATTCTCCTTCACTATTGTTTTTGCAATAAAAACACCAAACAATTACCATATCAGACCCAAGATACAAAATCTAAACTACAGATTAACTCAGTTCAAAATAAGGGGTTTTACAAGTTTTAGCCCTCAAAATCTGAAATCTCACAGTAGAATGAAATAGTTACCCTTTTATGCTTCAAAATAAGGGTTTTTACAAATGTTTCATTTCAAAAACTAAAATTTTAATAAATGTGTTACAATCACACATCGATCCAAGTATGGGATGGACAATTGGTTGTGGGTCTATGAGCTCTCGTGCAACCTTTCCTTGTGACCTAGTTTTCAGGTGGTACGTTCTTCACTTGGGTTCATAACAAATGGTATTAGTGGCAACCTATAGGCTAGATTAAGATGCATTGTATTAGCACGAAGAGGACTATCATTGTAAGTTCTACCCTTGGGTTCATACATTGATGCTTCAAAATAAGGTGTTTTCTTTTTTCCCTTTTTTTTTTTTTTTTTTTTTTTTTTTTTTTTTTTACAGAATTCACTCTTCAAAAACTAAAATTTCATTGATATACATACTAGGGACAAATAGTTACCCCATGCCTCAAAATAAGGTTTCTCACAAATTTTACTAATCATAAACCAAGATTTCATTGACATGTTAGGGATGTATAGTTACCCATTTATGCCTCAAAATAAGGATTTTTTTTTTCCCACAAATTCTTTTAGTCAAAATCTAAAATTGGGTTAATTTAGTTTACCCAGAATAATTGGCCAATCGGACTTACCCCCCTCAAAGATCAGATATTGAACTTACCCCCTCAAACTAACGGTTTCCGTGATTCTGCCGTTAGAAGGCACATGTGCGTCTCGCACGCTC
>MVGT01001184.1:431117-456305 GCA_002174775.1 Macleaya cordata
CTCTCTCTCTCTCTCTCTCTCTCTCTCCTATTTATCTTGATTTTTGAAGTTCTATTTGATACCCACACATCTGATTTTGCTTGGTTTTAATAGTGAGGTGTTCTTCTTCTAGGGCAGCAAAAATGGTGATGAAGAAAGAGAGGAAGGTTAACGTATCTGGAAAGCCGAAGCATTCTCTTGACGTCAACCGTAGTGATGGAAAGAACGACTCTCGGAGCGCCGCCACTGTACGGCGTCTCAAGATGTACAATACCAGACCGAAACGGGACCGTAAAGGAAAGATTTTGAAGCATGAGTTGCAATCTAAGGAACTTCCGTCCACACGGATTCAACCCGATCGTCGCTGGTTCGGTAAGTCGAGTTTTCCTCTTAGTTTTTCAAGCTCAATTGATCGAATTAAGGTCTCTAGAGATAGAAAATGGAACAGTATATTAGTCTTGTAAAACCCATTGGTGAAGAGATTGTTTGGTTCAGTTCTTTAATGATAACAAATACTTGAGTTGAAAATCAGAAAGAGCTTGAGCTTTTCCTTGAAGTACTCTAGTTTTTCTAGCTCAACTGATTGAATTAAGTTCTATAGAGAAGCAAAATGGAACTTTTCGTTAGTGTTGCAAAATTCGTTGATAGATAGGCTTATTTGTAGAATTCTTCACTGATAACTTCATTGTTTTTGGGAAATACGGGAGTGGTAGCTTGAATTTTTCTGGGAAGTACTTTAAATTTTTAACCTCAACTGATTAAATTAAGTTATATAGAGTTATATATAACTTTTGTTTTTTGCTTTAAAAGAAATTAGATTGTGAGACAAAACGAAACTTTACGGTAGTGTTGCAAACTTCTTTCACGGAGAGACATATTTGTGCAATTGTTCATTGATGACTTTTGTTATTTATTTTAGGTAATACTCGAGTGGTAAATCAGAAAGAGCTTGAGTTTTTCCGTGAAGAACTCCAAAGCCGATTATCGAGTAACTACAATGTCATCTTGAAGGAGAGGAAACTACCCATGTCCCTTTTGAATGATCACCAGAAGGTATACCTTTTTGTTTGACTCTCTTTTTCTTACAGTTAAGGAGCTGATAATATTTGCACAAGTTAGTATGCTTTCTTGTTGAAGATTTGTTTCTTCTTTTAAATTCTAAGATTTCTATGTCATCAAAAGCAAGCTAGAGCTCATCTTCTGGATACCGAGCCCTTTAAGGATGCATTTGGACCTAAAAGGAAGAGGAAGCGTCCAAAGCTATTGGCGGCTGATTATGAGTCTCTCCTTAAGAAGGCTGATGGATCTCAGGGTAAAAAATATTGTTTTGTTGTGATTTTGGTATTCTTTTGTTCATCCACACTTTTTTCTGTTTATATCTGGTTAATATATTTCTAATTATTGGGTTGCTTAGCCACCCTAAATCATATTGAATTTGCAGTTAAGTGACTATTGCCATGTACTTAGATGAAAGTCAAGAGTCTCAAGACATAGGTAGTTGATTATTTGCTTCTATTAGTGTAGTAAGCCAAGTAGAACTTTGATTTTTCAAACTTCAGTGAGTCATTTGCTTAGTTTTAGATTACTAGTTTGCTTATATTTTCAACTTCTTGATTTACTAGATGCCTACGAACAAAAGGCTGCTGCGAATCCATCTGTAGAAGGGAGTGAAACAGATGGTTTAAGAGATCTGGTTAGACATAATATGTTTGAGAAGGGGCAAAGCAAGCGCATTTGGGGTGAGCTCTACAAAGTTGTAGATTCTTCAGATGTTGTTGTGCAGGTGAGATACTCTAAATGTCAAACACAGTTCCATTAAAAATTAAATATGGTTCCTATTATATGCGCTTGTTTGCATGCCTGCTTCCCTTTGGGAAAGCGAATTTTAATTGAGAATATGTCGGCCAGAAAGTGATGTACCTCACATGTTGCCTATATTAATCCGATCATTGTTTGAGATAATCTAATTTTTCCATCAGGAGACCTAACTACAGCGCCATGGTACATATGGCACTCATTCATGATTTTGGGACTCATTATGTGTTTCTCTATAACCCCCAATTTATTTATTATTTATTTGGTTACAGGTGTTGGATGCTAGGGATCCACAAGGCACACGATGTTATCATCTAGAGAAGCATCTGAAAGAGCACTGCAAGCATAAACACATGGTTTTTTTGCTAAACAAGGTTATTACCTATTTTGTTTATGTGAAATGTTTGAGTTTACATTCATGTTCCTCTTGTTACGATCCATGTGTAGCTTTTCTAATATTTGATGCCCTTCTCAGTGTGATTTGGTGCCGGCATGGGCTACAAAAGGATGGCTTCGAGTTTTATCAAAGGAATATCCTACTTTGGCTTTTCATGCTAGCATAAATAAATCGTTCGGCAAGGTATCGTACTTCCAAGATAGCTATTGCTTGTTTATTTCACGTTCCCTGTATTTCTCCTATATTATTATTTAGTTTGGAAGAGCTGTTTAATTTTTTCTTTCTGTTTCTTGTTTAACAGGGCTCTCTTCTATCAGTACTGAGGCAATTTGCCCGCTTAAAAAGTGACAAGCAAGCAATATCTGTGGGATTTGTTGGATATCCAAATGTTGGCAAATCATCAGTCATCAACACCTTACGGACAAAAAATGTACTGCTGGTTTTGTTATTTTGAATATTTATGATATGGTGCACTTTTAATTTAATCTATGTTATTTGGCTTATGATGGTTGATTAACACTTGAGGAAAACCTAGAATATGTGCATGATCCTAACGATATACTAATGTTTACTCACTTGAAGATATGGGGATGCAAATCCTCATTGTGGATCATATGTCTATCCATTGCCTTTCACTAAAGAGAAATGAAGTTGTGTTTAACAACTCTTTCAGGTTTTGAATGGTCATGCCTAACTGATAAAAAAGATGAATACAAATGTGATTGATCCATCCAATATTGTTGGGGATTGATCAAGTAAAACATGCATGTGTACCAGTACTTCTCTTTTGGTTTAGAGCTGTAATTTGAGATGGAAGTCTTATGTTCCCAACAGTTTGTTGTTGTACTACTTCTCATTGACATTTTTAGCTTATGAAGTTGTTTTCCTTGATTTGGGATAATTCCATATTCTGTTCTATCCGTATTGCGCTTCATGATTTTATTACGATGCTTATTAGTTTGGGGTTCCCATTTAACTGAAATATTTGATTTCTTTAATGTCACAAGGTGTGCAAGGTGGCTCCTATTCCAGGAGAAACTAAAGTCTGGCAATACATAACGCTTACGAAACGAATCTTCTTGATAGATTGCCCTGGAGTTGTTTACCATAATAGTGACACTGAAACTGATATTGTACTTAAGGGTGTTGTAAGTACTTGCTTGTTCCTCTTGACTGGCGATTTAGCTTATATTATCTCGTTATCTCTTTTGCAAATTTAGTCATTCAACAGAAAATATTTCTTAATTTCTAAAAAAACGAAGTAAATATTAGTTATTATTTCTGAGGCATTAGTTTGTTGAATCTGTCATAATTCCAGTTGCCACTTCTTTCCTCTTTTGCTTTTCTTACTACTTATGGAATCAAGTTGGTTAGTAAATTTATTCCATTGTGCGAGTTACATGGCAATTGTACGGCCTATACCAGTGGGTTAAGGTTTTATTTAATTTTGGTGTGCTAGTTTGAAGTTGGGATGCCTTGAATTTGTCTTGCACATGGGTACAATTGGATTAGTATAGTTGTTAACTGACGAACTTGCCTGTGTTGACTTCCTTAGGTCTATGTCTATCTCCATTGTTAACATCAAGGGTCCAGTTTTATAATGATCCGCCTCCTAGATAATCAACTCATCTCACTGTTGTGCTGTCAGGAAGTTTGTCATTGACTTGACTTGTCAAACTGGGAAACCGAAGATTAAAAAAACTGTTTAGCAACTGATATACATTACTTTCATTCCCTCGCTTATTCCTCTTAACTTTGCATTTTTTTCTTTCTAAAAGTCGGTGTATTTGACTCGCCTCCAAGTTCTCCAACATCTATAATCATGAATCTTCTCTATGGATGTCAGAAATGCTCCGAAGTACTGACCATGTGAATGAAACTCACATCACTCTCTTATAATTTAGTCAAGGAAATACAAAATGAACAATTGTTGCTGTAACATCAATCAACTATTTGGGATCGGTAGCATAATTGCTGTCATACACTCCTACCTCTTGAAGCAACAAATCTGTGTTCATGTGAACTAACACCTGGTGCCATCTGGCATGGGTCAGGCAATGCAAGGCTTAGTTATTATTACTGTTGGAGTTATCTTGAATCAGTTTCTTACAATTTTAGGTTCCTGTTTGAGTGAAAGTGAAAAAAATTAATACCATGCTCAAGTTATTCTGCATGTTGCAGATATTCTATAGACAGGAAAAGTTATATCTTAGTGTTGCAAATGTTTCTTGGTTTTGTTACAGAGAGCTATTTCCTTTTTTCTTATTATTTTAAGTGTTCACGAGTCATGATCATCCTGTGCATCTTGACCAGGTACGTGTTACAAACTTGGAAGATGCAACTGAACATATCGGAGAAGTTTTGAAACGCGTGAAGAAAGAACATTTAGAAAGAGCTTATAAGATAAAAGACTGGTAAGATATCGTTCTCCATGGTGGACTCTATTGGAAGATCCGAGCTTTTTACTAACGAACCATGTTGAATCATCTATCTGTTTCTTGTACTAAATTTCTATTGGTTCTTTCAGGGTGGATGAAGAAGACTTTCTTATTCAGCTCTGCAGACTATCAGGAAAACTTTTGAAGGTGTGCTTCTAGCATGCAATACTTGTTGGCATTAGTAATTATAAAGAATGGTGACTAAGATGTGAATAAGTGCAGTCATTTTTATAACTACAATATACACACCCTATTTCACCAAATTCATGTGTGGGCCACTACAATTTAGTGTAATGATTGGCACTTGTACAACCACAACCAAGCACAGCCTTAATGTTTCTTTCTTTGGAAAGAGCAATGCTGACTATTTTAAGTTTGTCTTAATTGGGTTTTTTCCAGGGCGGTGAGCCGGACTTGACAACTGTGGCAAAGATGGTCCTCCATGATTGGCAGAGAGGTCGAATACCCTTTTTTGTTCCCCCACCCAAGCTGGAGAATGTTGATGAACCCTCTACATCCAGTGCAAATGAAGAAACGGTGGTTGACAGTGATCGGGCAACGGCAGCTATGCGAGCCATTGCGAATGTTATTTCATCCCAGCAGCTAAAACATGTCCCTGTTCAAAGAGATCTCTTTGACAAGAGTGAGTTGGAGGGTGAAGAACCTGAGCAGGAATCTGAAAAGGAAACTGAGCAGGAATCTGAAAAGGAACCTGAGCAGGAATCAGAGAAGAAACCTGAGCAGGAATCTGATGAGGAATCTGAGGAGGAATCTGATGAGGAACCTGAGCAGGAATCTAACAAGGAAACCTGAGCAGCTTCAAGAATCCCAGTAATAGGTTTTGTTTTGTTCTACTGTATCCTTGAATAGAAAACCAAAAACAGAGAAAAACAACCTTCCTGGTGGTGGTACTTCTAACTCTGATATCAGAATTTTGAGTCATTCGTTGTCTTTTTCATTTTTTCCTTCACTCATGCAACTTAAATTTTGTAGTATTTAAAGAAATACAACTCAGAAAACATTGTTAACGATCTTATTTTCATCACTTCAACTTTCCATTACATTTTTTTTAAAATAAGATCAACTTTCCGTTACATCATAACTTGTTTATTCTGTGGGCGTCGCGATAAGTCCTCTGCCCTTCTACAGAGGTGCAACATATCTATGTGCTCTCTACTTTGACTGACAAAATCTCAATTACAAAATTTACAATCCTAAAACAGACCATTCAAGAATGCAGAAACCCAAATTTGAATCTTACCCAGCTGATGCGAAATCTTGTTAGCACATATAGAACACAGAATGATATATAGAAATTCAGGTGGCTGGGCGATCCACTTGCAACACTTTTTGTTTACACCAAAGATATATACATCCTGCGGGGCAAAAATGGAGATGATCTTTGTGAGGATGATTTCCTTGCCATGTAGAGGTTATCGTCACAGAACTTGTGTTTGTAACTTTTTTGAGTGGTTAACAGTTAAAATTTCAACACAGTTTTGATGGGGCGCAACAGTGTGGTATAACCGTCATATGAGAGTAACAGAACCTGACCTGTCTGTACTAGGAAGAACTTGATCACATCTTTCTTCATCCTAATTCAATGATTCGATCCAGCTACCAGCTTTTTGCTTTCTAGCACCGTTCTCATTCATCATCTTCCTCAATTCAGTTACCATATTCCATACTCCTTTCTCTCCATGAATCTTTGTAAGCAAAGAATAAACTGCAGGATGATCTTGCTCCAATTTGTAAATCTCTTCAGCAGCAAACAACCCAAGATCCAAACTTGAATGCATTCCACAAGCTCCAAGCAAAGCTCCCCATATAACAACATCAGGCTCAAATGGCATCCTCCTAATCAATTCCACTGCCTTCTCTAACTGTCCGGCCCGGCCGAAAAGATCCACCATACAAGCAAAATGCTCAATCCCTGCTTTGATCCCGTATTCTCTCTCCATCTCTTCGAAATACTTCTCACCTTCTTCTACCAATCCACCCCGTGCGCATGCAGATAAAACGTGAACAAGCGTGATTTCATCCGGTCTAATACCACCATTTTTCATTCTTTCAAACTCCTCTAGTGCTCTTGTTCCAAGTCCATGTCCTGCAAAACCTCCAATGATCGAATTCCACGAAACCAAATTCTTCGATGGGATAGACTCAAAAACCCTAATTGCTGCATCAATATCTCCACATTTCGCGTACATATCAACCAGAGAACTTGACAATATCACGTCGACCGGCTGACCAGATTTTATGATGCTCGAGTGTACTTGCATCCCAAAGAGAAGAGATGAACAACCTGCACAGGCACTCAAGATACTAGACAATGTAAATTCATTTGGACAAAATCCTGATCTCCTCATTGAAACAAGCAATTCCAAAGCTTCCAAGAATCGATCATTTCGCTCATACCCACTGATCATCACAGTCCATGTAACAACATTTTTTTCAGGCATTTCATTAAAATGAAATCTAGCTTCATCAAGCTTCTTATTGTAAATGTAGCCATTAACCAAAGTAGTCCAAGTAACTACATTTCTCTCAGGCATCGATTCAAAAGCCCGACGACCTTCATCTACGAGCCCCAAATTCATATACCCAGAGATCAATGCATTCCAGGAAGTGACATCTTTTCCAGATATCTCATCAAACAAACGAGATAAAACAATCGGACGTCCCAGGTTCACGTAACTACCTATCAAAGCGGATCCCACAAAAACACTAGAAGTCAACCCAAGATTAACTACACGGGCATGAATCTGTGGGATCAAAACATGCGAACCCATGTTTGATATCGCGCTAATTACTGTCGATAAGGTGAATTCAGTGGGGTTCAATCCAATTCTTCCCATTTGTATGAAATACTTAACGAGTTTTTCTGAATCGTTGATCCGTTGGAACCCCATCAACATTGTGTTCCATGAAACAACGTCTCTATGAGGCATTATATCGAACAGTTCTTGAGCATTATGAATTTGATTACTTTTCACGTACCCAGCAATCATGGAGTTCCACGTAATTATGTCTCGAGAATTAGGGTTATGATCGAAGAGTTTTCGAGCATCGATTAGACGACCGTTACGAACGCTCTCATTGATCATGCGATTCAAGTTGATCGTTGAATAGGGGCGGGTATTGGTGAAAATGTGGGTCGAGCAGAACCCTCTAACTTGCACGAGGTGCATAATTTGCTCAATCGACGCACATCAAAATGTGGATTATTCATGGGCCATTGAAGTACTGGAACCGGAACATGGAGCCATAGCCGGTCCCACAAGCAGTGGCACCGGTTTGTAAGTTGTAACCTTCTTGGTTGACAAGTGGAAGTTGTGGGTTTCTGAGTTCGGAGATTTTCTATTGCCGAGACTACTCACATAGTTATGTTGAATGATTGAGAGTAGTATATATATATATGATCTAATAATATTCTGATGATACTCTTTTTTGTTAATGGTTGATTGGATCCTCCAATGTCGACAAACTTGGCGATTTGTTACCAAGTTTTCTCTGCATATGTTGGTGGCGATTTCTTTTCATCATTAATGACGATTTTCCTACACCTATTTGTGATTGTTTTCCTACTTCAGACCTTTTATTATGCCTTTTCTTAGTTGGTAAAGTCTTTTGTTGTTGTTAATAACTTTAGACGTGAATTCAATCTCGCAAACATTAAGTTATTGATCTCATTAAAAACGAGCTCACATTTTAAAAGAAAAAAAAGAAATTATATTTGCAACCAACTTTATCTTGTTAACAACCCCACTTAATTTTACATATATTTATACTCAATTCATGGGGCATACATAGAAATAATCTAAAGGCTGATAGTTTTGTGAGGATGACCTTCTCCCTTGTATAAAAGCCATATCTAGGTATCGCTTGTGTTCAACCTAAGCCCAGCTCGATTTTAAGTTTGGCTCATTTTTCTTGGCTCAAGCCTGGACCAAAGTTTTGAAAACATAAGCCTAAGACCCAAACTCTAGTTGAGCCCATCAGGCTTGTGTTAAGCTGCCCAAGTTGCACCCCTAGGTTCCCTACCATCACCACAAAAATAGGGGATGGATATTTTCACCTAAATTTTTACACGCTTCACTTATCTTATTCTTATACTCTACGCACTAATGTAAATGGGATGCATGAGTTAGGTTCGACATGTCCGGCTAATTTGACCAACCATGCTCCAAATTGAAACCACATCAACTAGAACCGAAACCTAATTAGCTTAACGGAGAATGTCTAAAACACCCAAAATTTAGAAATACATGTCTAAAAACTCCATGAACTTTTCAAAATAGCCAAAACCCTCAAAATTCTCAAAATTAGATGTATAGACGTATTTTCCCTTATTAGATAAGGAAGAAACTAATTTTGACCAACTCCTAAATTTGGTAATAGGATATATTGAAACATTTAATTTAGGTAAGATATTAAATCTTTCTTAAAAATATTCTTTCAATTAGATCATACTTAAAATAACCTAAGTTTTCTTCCTAATGAAGATTTTCAAATTCTGCCTATTATAGTCATAACCTTTATTTACAATACTTTTATGACGTCATTTGCTTAATTTTATAGCTCATTTTTTACCAATACAAAATTTCAGAATTAATTAACAAAAAATATAGTCAGTACAAAATGACTTAAACGTGCAAAATATTTTTAGCATATGCACAAAAATAAAATAAACGAGTCTAAATAATTTTTGCACAACAAAAAATGAAACAACAGAATTTTTATTTCCGTAATATAAAATGCAAAAAGTATAATGCATAAGCAAAAATTAATTTGTCAATAAAAAATTTTAAAAATTAAAGAAACATAGAGTCAATGCAAAACGATTGACACATGCAAAAATTTTGCAATGTTCAAACGAAGTGTAAACAATAAAGCTTCGATTTAAAGATGAAAGTGGTTAAAGCGCATCTACCTTTAAAAGTCCTCATTATTTCATGTTCAAATGNAAAGATGAAAGTGGTTAAAGCGCATCTACCTTTAAAAGTCCTCATTATTTCATGTTCAAATGGGTAAAAATTATTTTTGCACAATAAAAAAATCAAACAACGAATTTTTAAGTCAATCAATACAAATTGCAAAAATTGTAATGCATAAAAAAATTTAATTTGATCTAGAAAAAATATATTTTGCAGGTGAAAAAAAAAACTCAAACACAAATATGATTCGTAACAAAAAAAATGAGAGAATGGTCTTTTTTATTTATAAAGCACTAGTGGAACCATTATTTTATTAACAAAAAAAAGTGAAATCAAAATATTTTTCTCTTTTGTCTTTTAGGTTAGAAAATAAAAATAAATATAATAGTTTATAGAAGAAAAAATCTTTAAAATATTAAGGAGATAAAAATAATTTTAAACAAAATAGGAAACTAATTAATTCAAAATTTTGAATTAAGCACCAATCAAGGAATAGAATCTTATTAAGATATTATTCTCTAATTAAAAAAAGTGTAAACACGGAATTAAAAAAAAAAAAGAATTATTGACTAGTGGGGTAAACAGAAATTTTATCCCATAAAAAGTATAAAATAGTAAAATCAAAAAAAAAAGAAGAGATTTTGGATATTATGAAATGTTTGTGGGTTTTTTGGTATTTGGCAATCAAAAATGGGGGTTTTTGAGCAAAATTATGTTAGCTTAAGTGATATTTTCTAAATCCACCTAATTGAGAACCAGAAATGTCGAGGCATCATAAATTCATGCATTTATATACAACTAATTAATAGATAAGCAAATTGAAACTGATAAGTAGTTGACAGTTGACACTACCCTAGCAAGTACAAACCACACATGCCGACTCTACAAGCTGATTGAGATATGAGACCCGACTGTATGCCGGAGTCAATGGGTGGGTATGACCCATGAGGGGTACATAACACATGCAATGCAGTTAATGAAAACATATATTCAATATTTGGCCATGTGAGAGAAAGACTTTTAACACAACAAATTTTAAATAATTAGGGCCAATTGGCCAGTCAGTTAGTCAGTCAGTTTCAAAGTGTGTTTGCTGAGTGATATTCAGAGGATTAATTCAATCTGAGTGGGGGATTCATATTAATTAATTAATTAGCTGGACCCAATTAATATATGGACGAATCTATGGATCATTTGCCTTGATAATCAATTGATATGTGAAGTCCAATTAATAAAGCACAAAAAAGCTTATTTATTTATGATGGATGAATCTTTATTTATAATTAAGAAGGCACGTTCGTGGGGTCAGAAATCCTTCTAATATATATATATATATATGTATATTAGTGATTGATTGGGACCAAACCAAACAAAAAGCAAATGGCTCTGAATCATCTGATGATGATTCCATAATCAGGGACAGTTCGTTGCTTCTTAGACTTGGTTAGAAATCTATTAATAGTGTGTTTGGATGTAGATTTCATGTTTACTTTGGAAAATACGAGTCTTTGAAAATATGAATCCTTAGAAACATGAATTATTTGGTTTGTTTGACAACTATAAAAGAATCAATGGATTCATAAATCCTTAAAAGGTTGAATCCTTTGGTTTGTTTCGCTGCCGTTTAAAATCTAAGAAAAATCTTTATTTTATTGTTTTAATTTTGTGGGGTGTAATTTGCATTAAGTTGGGTGAATACATAGTGAATCCTTAGTTTAGAATTCTAGCAAATTCTAAGGAGATAGGTGGGACTCTAAAACAAAGATTTGTAGAAACANAATCTTTATTTATAATTAAGAAGGCACGTTCGTGGGGTCAGAAATCCTTCTAATATATATATATATATATGTATATTATTGATTGATTGGGACCAAACCAAACAAAAAGCAAATGGCTCTGAAACATCTGATGATGATTCCATAATCAGGGACAGTTCGTTGCTTCTTAGACTTGGTTAGAAATCTGTTAATAGTGTGTTTGGATGTAGATTTCATGTTTACTTTGGGAAATACGAGTCTTTGAAAATATGAATCCTTAGAAACATGAATTATTTGGTTTGTTTGGCAACTATAAAAGAATCAATGGATTCATGAATCCTTAGAAGGTTGAATCATTTGGTTTGTTTCGCTGCCATTTAAAATCTAAAGAAAATCTTTATTTTATTATTTTAATTTTGTGGGGTGTAATTTGCATTAAGTTGGGTGAATACATAGTGAATCCTTAGTTTAGAATTCCAGCAAATTCTAAGGAGATAGGTGGGACTCTAAAACAAAGATTTGTAGAAACATGTTTCCTTCGAGAAACAAGTTTCCAGGGATTCTTGGCAGCCAAACAGACCAGGAAAACATGAATCCCTGGTTCCCATTGAACTCTACCTTGGAATCCCCCTTCCAAACAAACCATAAATATACTTTGAATAAGAAATTAGTTACTTTGAAACCTCATCTGATCCTCATATAAAAAAGAAAAAAGAAAAAAATATGACAAAAAATTGATGTGGTTATATAGTACTATTGGGCACGTGTGGTTACTCCGCCGCATGGTACTCTTATTAAAAGTAAATTTTGCATTTTTAATTTTGTAGATCCGACTATATATATTTTACAAAATAACTTGTCAATTCTATGATTTAGACATATCTTTATCTAACAAGTTGGAAGTACACCATAATTGGTGGGTAGAAAACGCAGAAAAATCGTCATAAACAGATAGCTCGCTGCCAAAAAGAAGTGGGAAGAACACTATCATTAGACGTAGAGAAAAACGTCGCAATTCATGGCCTGTAAAGTTTGAATCCACAACTTTTTGTATTATAAAGAAAGATGCAAACCAATCGAGCAAACAGTTATTTGCCATTAATTCCCTTATTTAAAACATGAACAAAAAAAATTTAAACTATATTTTTTAATTTTAATTTTGCTATTTTCAAACAAAATGGGTGGTTTATGCAGTGACGATTTTTTAGCCCAAGAAAATATATTATTTGGCCCACCCACTTGGACAAAAAAACCCTAAAAAGTAAAAACAAATATGGTTGGAGGGAAGACCGCAATCCGCTCCTTGATGGACTCTTCCATGAATAACTGCTCTTACCTATCAACGTCATTACTACTACATTTGAATGAATGTGAATCTAATGAACTCTTTTTATAGATAGCCCTTTACAAAAAAAAGTCAAGCAAGATGACACGATGACGAACCTATCATTTGACCATTGACCTCCACCTGTTTGTTACAATCTCACATTACGAAAGTTACCCTTACGATTTCGAAATATGACTCATGTACCCTCCTCTCCTTTAGTGGACGTCCATCAGTGATTTTGGTAGGTCTCAATTTTTAATGCATGGAAGTAGTTACCTCATAAAGTCGTTCCACTTTAAAGATTTTTGGGAAGGTATAATAATAGAGTGGTCATTGGCTTCTCACGACATACCAACCCCTTTGAGGCCCCCTTCCTCATATTATTGCTTGTCAAATTCTTCTTTTAAAAGAGAAAGAGAAAAAAAGAAAAAGATGAGTAGTTTGTTTTTAGAAGAAAAAGAAGTGAGTCATTGGATGAATTCTGTGCAATGAAGATCTATAATTTAGTGAAAAGTTGAACGAATTAACTTATTAAGAGATTCCACTAGCAAGTCATGGATCAAAGGAACCCGTTAGACTCTCCTATACCTGTGAATTAGTGTAGCAATTTGTGGATCCATTATATGTGTGTGGTTTTACTCAAACAAAACAAAACGCTACTTGGCCCAACATTTTTACCCGACGTTTTTAGAGTATATTTCTAAAATTTCTCCTTTTGAGTTAGTTATACATTTGAAAGAATTAAAAAGATAGTTGTAGAAATTTGAGTAGAAGAACATGAAGTATAACAAAACACCATAAATTGAGGCAAAGAAAGAAGAAAATGGTCACGAATTAGGGCAAGAATGCGCCATGGATGACATAGATAACTTGCCACAAACAGACGAAGAGAAATCACTACCAATAAATGAAGAGAATCTGTCGACTTATAAGCATTAGAAGATCAACCATCGATCATAGAAATAGGTAAACACTCCATTTTAGTGCAAAGTCTACCAATGATAATTGAACAATGCTATGCGTACCGAAAGTGGTTGATACCGAGGTTGACCAAAGTTCTTGTGGGGTCCACTTAGGTACGATCCAAGAGTTAAGGTTTTGTGAAGATGTTATTCTCACCATGTAGATCATCCTTAAGAAAAATCAGCCCATTCTAAAACTTTTAACCCATCAAAAGTTGATGGAAATTCAACGGTTTGAAATTAACGGTGAGGACTTTCAAATAATTTTTGATGGAGTTAGAAGTTTTAGAATGGTCTGATTTTTCTTTAGGATGATCTACATGGTGAGAATAACATCTCAACAAAACTTCAGCCCTTGGATCGTACCTATGTGGACCGTACAAGAATTTCGATCAACTTTGGTGCCAACCCATTTTCGTTACGTGTAGCATTGTTCATGATAATTACATGGGAGGAACTTATAAACCATAAAATCCGATCCCACAACCTCCCAAAAAGAAAAACAAGTACCACGCAACTGTGCTAAGTAGTTCCCAACTCTTACTCGTAGGAGGATGTTTTAGTAGTATTTTTCAGGGCATTTTCACAAAAGATATGGGTAATTTCGTCAAATAAGTATAATAACATGAAAACATGAGATCCACCTCGTTTACAAAGTAGTCAGTATGGTGACAGAAAAGATACTAGAAAACCGAAAGACCACCGTGAGCTTTAAAACTAAAAATGCTATACGACGCGAAGCTTCCATTATTAATGCACCTTTTCCTCTGAAGCTCCAAATCTCTGTTTTTCATTTTCTTCTCAAAAAATTTTCATCTTTTTTCTTCATCTTCTCAACTCTGTAAACAGATTCAGACCGAAACCTCAATAGATTTTGAACTGATTTTATCAAACAGAATTCAAAAACAGAGAAGTTCTCAACCACTGTTAAAGATCTAGAAGTGAAGTTTTCAAGTTCGAAACCCTAGCATTGTGAAAAAATTTATTCTATTTACATTCGAAAGTAAGTTGAAGAAACAGCTGTGAAGTTCTAGCTAGTTTAGAGAACTAAAACTGTGATCTCCAGTAAGTGAGATTGGAGGAAAGTTTGAGGTATTGGTTGTTATGATCAAGTGTTATTAGGTATTGGAGAATGTAAACGACGAAGAAGTAAATTTCACGCGAATTTGAAGAATTTTCTTTTCTCATTTCGATTTTTTTTGGATTACACAAGATCAGTAAGCAGTCGAGATCTGCAAGCTCTAATTCAGAGTTTTTCTGGTTCTATTGATTAAACATCATTTGGTTTTAATCAGTATAAAATCGGATGTAGCTATCTTTTATGAGTTTTTTTTTTTTTTTGGGTTAATTAGTTGGTGGTGAAGCTGGATTATTGTGTTCTTGGAGGTTCTTTCGAGGTTTAATAAAATCCAGCTTGCTTGATTTAGGATGTTTGAGAAGTAAGTTTATTTGTAAAGATTGATTCTGAGAAAAAATGCGACTTTTTGAAGAACCATAAAGCGCAATGCAAATGTCCAAGTTTTGGAAGTTTCTGAAGGCGGAATTTCAGGAGAGTCTGTTTGGAGAAAAAAATGGAAGTTTGGTGAGTTCCCATAAGGTAAGAGGTTTTGGAGTCTTTTGAATTTGGAGAAAAGAACAGAGAAAGGTTGAAGCTGTATAAAAGTCAGTTTCTTTCTTTTATTGACTTTTGGAACATTGGAAGCTGAAGCTGATGAAATTACGCCTAGGATATACAAATCAGAACAGTTAAAATACAATAGCTGGATTTGATATATAAAGCAGCCGAGTACGATTTTGGGGGGTTATATTTGAGTGCTGAATCTTTGATATTGTAGGTGAGGGCTGCTTTTTTATGTTCTTATTGGAAATTTGTTCAGCTATTCTTGCTGGGAAGGGGAGGAATTTGTAGGGGGTGATTTTAGTAAACAGATACCTTTTGTTCAACATTACCTTTTTGTGTATTGGTGAACAAGGGAATTTTTGTAATGGCAGAAAATAATAAGGATATGAGGTCATTGGCCTTGACCCCAACATGGTCTGTTGCTGTTGTATTGACGATCTTTGTCGTTGTTTCTTTGCTTGTGGAGCGTTCAATTCACCGACTGAGTGCTGTAAGTGACTCGTGAAATTTAGTTTAAACCTCTGTTTTCTGTGTTGTTTGAACTCTTTCTCTGTATAAAATTTAATGATGATGAGGTGTTTATAATTAGAAATTGTACTTCAGTTAATAGGTTCATGGGTAATCCATGCTGCAGCCATGGGGTTGCAGAAAATAAGCAAATTCTTGCATGTGTAACTATCACCTATGAGAGTTTTTTTTGTTAAAGGAAGGTCAAGTTTGTTGGTTTAAACTTTTCTATGGTCCATTGTGTTTATATCTGATGCTTTCTAGCATGCAATATATTTTGGGCACCCTCAAGTGTAAATTTGGTTGAAGTACATTTATTGTTAGTTGTGTCTTATGCCAACTAAAGATGATTTTGATTTCTAGATCCCAATTTGTTTAAATTCCTAAAGTCATCTCAGATCAAACAAAAATGGAACAAAATCTTAATCTTGAGAAGCTAGGACTACTTATTAACTCTTTGTCTCAAAACCTATTTTATCTCTAAAAAGTCATATCTATTGGAACATCTTATTATCATTTATTTATTTATTTTGCAATCTCTATGTTCATTTGGCTTCCATTTTCTTCTTTTATATACATTTGAGTTTCAATCCATCTTGTTTCTGCGGCTAACTTAATTTTCAGTATTTTCCATCTGACATGAGCTATTTATGTTCCAACATTTCAGTGGTTGCAGAAAACTAATCGAAAGCCTTTGTTCGAAGCTGTGGAAAAAATGAAAGAAGGTATGTGGCATAAAAATTTGGAAATGCATCATCTTAATACCTTGAGATATTCCCCTGTGATGCATTGCTATGAATTGATTACCAGTGAAGGGAAAGTTTGTATAAACTTAAACTGAATCTTTCAGTTGCATCTTCTTGTAGCCATCATGTTGTTCACTTGGTTGACTACTTTGGTTTTCATGCTGCAGAGCTGATGTTGCTGGGATTTATATCGCTCCTTCTGACAGCCACCTCAAGCATGATTTCAAATATTTGCATTGATACGAAGTTCTATAATAGTAGATTCTCTCCATGCTCCAGGTCTGAGATTGAAGAGACAGAAATTGAACAAAATTCTCTCAAGGACCGGAAACTATTGATGGGCTCTATTCTCCATCCCTCACTTAGGAGGGTCTTGAATGGTTTGAATCGGAATACCTGCAGCAAGGCACGTGATTGAATTAATCGGAAATATTGATATACTATCATTAACTCTTAACTTCTTCTTTTTTCCCTGGTTATTAGTAAATTTCTCTTGTTACTTTATTAGGACACTTAAGAATGGAGATTTCTGGTCGTTGACAGTAGAACTATTAATTTCGGTAATAGTTTCTTTTTAGATATTGCTTGAAGGTTTTCATAATGCGAAACTTTATCTGTTATACAGGGGCACGAGCCATTTGTTTCATATGAAGGTTTGGAGCAGCTGCACCGCTTTATCTTTGTCATGGCAATAACACATGTATCATACAGCTGCTTAACTATGTTGTTGGCAATTGTGAAGGTTAGAAATTCTTAAGATGACAATCATAAAAAATTGAAATGATGACTAACTCTTCAAATATTTTCCGTACCTAAACCTAGTGAAGAAGATGCATTCAGGCTTCGTTGTTTTTGACAATTCCTACTAATTTTACAAATTTAGGAAGTATCGTCCATGTGACCAATTTACGTTTGGTTGTGCTTAACGTGTGAAAGTGATTAGATACACTTACAAATGACACTTTATAGTCAGAGTTCCCTCTTCTTAGGCTTCGTCTTCATCATATAAGTAATTCATGTTGAACGTCACCTGACTTCAACATCATGAGTGTCCTATTTGAGACAGTTATTCTTATTCTTGTTGGGCTTAAGAGAAGTAGCTTTTACGATACAAACAAGTATGTAATTTTCCAGTGTTTGCAGGCTTCTGCCTCATATGGTCCACAGACTCTTGGAAAAGCAAAACTTTACACTGTCCCCCCAAAACATACAACTTTATAATAACTTCAGCTTGAGAAAACTGAACAGGAGTTCATGTGTCCTAAACAAACACAAAATAAAGACTGTAAGAACAAGAAAAGCAGGTTCCACCCATCAAAAGTTCACAACTTTGATTTGATTGTTGTATCATATCTCCATTTGATGTTTTGATTTCGTTTATATTCTCCATGCTAGGTTTGTTTATTTGAATTAGAAAGAATAATGCTCTAATGATTATTATGGTTCATTATGTCGTGTTACTGAGATTAGCATATGCAGTCATGAATCTCTTGATCTTCCACTCTTGTGGTATAGATTATTTTTTTTTCTTGTTTTTTTAAGAACAAAACAAAAACAAAAAAGATTCTACATTGTCATTATCACTACTTTACTGACTGTTTAATACTGTGGGCAGATACATACATGGAGGAAATGGGAGGATGAAGCTCATATGGATCGGCATGATGCATTAACTGGTAAACTTTGGTAGTATTGGAAATATAAAACTCAGCTTCAGTAAAACGTTCCGCTAACCTATGTACAAGTCTCTAAATGAATGATTGATACGAACCCCTTTGTAAATCTCTGACCTAGATGCTATGTTGTTTAATCCACAACTTTAGATAGAGTAGTAAGGTGTCATTGAACACAAAAAATCTTAAGTACTCATTCCACTTACAAGCCATCCAAAAATCAGATGCAGGAAGCTTCTAATGGAGGTACAAATATCCTGCTCATGCTTTAAAGCAAGAAATGCATTCGAGATTCTAGACACTTTGCGCAATTCTGGTCCAGCATAATCTTCTTCGTATGGTATTTGGAGAAAGAAATGCCTCAGGACCTGCTTTTCCCTCCTTCGTGGTTACTTGTGCAACATATGCCACTGCAAATGCAAGTGTCTGAGCACATAATATCGAATCAGCCATTATATCAAGAGTTATACAAATAATGGATGTGAATAATCTGGCTTAACATGTTAATCACACTTTCATAAATATAGAGATAAAGTACTGTTGAATGTGTATGTGAGCTTTAGCTGGATTATCTAAGCCACAATATGCATCTTTTACTCGTCAACTGTATTGTAAACTACCGAATTTAAGCTTATAAACTCAAGGGTTAGGCTATTCTACTGTTTTAGTGCTATGTTTTAAATGGTCCAAGTTTTTTCATTTTCTGAATTGAGGCCTTGGTTTGTCTTGGTCTGTACTGAAATTGTTCATGTTCTGTTTTGTATGTTACGTATAATATATCGGGATGTTTTGCACCAGATTCTCAGGTTTTTAACTGATTGAAACATTCTGTTGAAATGAGACTTGAAACCTTGGTTGCAATAGTTTATTGCTACTAAATGGACTTCAATCCATTATTTCATCACCTTATTGTTAATTTTCATTTTTCTGTAATCGAAGCATCCTTGTTTTATTACAGAAATCACGAGAGAGTTAACAATGAGAAGGCAATCAACTTTTGTGAACTTTCATGCATCAAATCCTATGAGCAGAAATAGATTTTTTGTTTGGGTGGTAAGTAGACAAGTTACTGCTTTTGCTTTATTATGACACTAACTTATTCCTCCATCTTATAGTTTTTAAGCACTTGTTATTACTTTTAGATACTCATCTTAGAAGTGCAGTTTAGATTCTTACAGGTCAATTTCATTGTTTATTGAGAAGAGATAGCAAATACCATGGGAACCTCAACTTTAGTTGCTATTGATGATTATCTTAAAAATCTCTTTTTCAGACTTGTTTTTTCCGGCAATTTGGCCGTTCTGTGGTACGTGCTGACTACCTTACTCTGCGTATGGGCTTCATAACGGTATGCATGATTTTCGTAGAAATATGATACCTTATAACTTTCAAAGAGTTTAGATTCTAGTTCCTTGTATATGCAAAAACTCCAATCATTTTGTCCTTGATCTTTTATTTGGTTCTATGTTAATATTGTATTCTATTGTGGAGGCTCATATGGGGCATATGTTTTGAGCACATAAAACAGAAACAAATCGTGGGGAGAAAGATGCTTACACAAAATAGGAGACACTGCAAAATGAAGTAGAGAGAGAAGGGAGGATATGAAACTCAAGGTGTTCCTTCAAAAGTTCTAAATGCAGGGAGAAACGTGTTTCACAACATAAGAGACACTGCAAAATGAAGTAGGTAGAGGAGGGCGGATATGAAAGTCAAGTTTTCCTAAAAAGAATCTAGTCAAATGAAGTTCAAGAGAAAACCTTAGTTGCAGATGCTTCTACAAAAAAGTGTGACTTGCTTTAGGACCTCAGACCTCCCACTTTGTCTTGTGCAGCTTTAAAGCCATAAGTTAGAACTATTTCTAATTTTTGGTTAGTTTTAAATTCTACTTCTACTTATTATTAAATATAAAATATGTATTCACAATTAGAAAAAGAATTAAAATTTTAGTATTATATAAAATCAATATGCATTCAGAATTTCTAGATAGTGTAGTTTAGGCACTCCTGCTTCCAACTTCACACCTGCTTCTGCTCCACCCCTGCTTCATGCAAGTAAGGAGAAAACTTCTGCTGGAATTAAGTCACGTAGTCTCACTTTCTTGTAAAACATCAGAGATGTCCATTTTCTAGCCAAAGTTGTCATGTCTCTTGTTCCCTTGCTTTCTTATATTATATAGGCATTGTTATCTCCTAGATATGGAAGTCTAATAAGTATGCTTACTTCCCCTAAAAAAAAAAAAAAGTATGCTTACTCTCTTATTGATATTCAATCTTTACTTTCTTTTTCATGGCAGAATCACCACCTGACGGCTAAATATGATTTTCACAGCTACATGGTTCGCTCAATGGAAGAGGAATTCCAAAGAATAGTTGGCGTTAGGTAAGCTACAAACTTATTAACCTTGCCTGTTATTACAACCTGATAACTCAGCTACCAACAAGGTTATTTGAGGTCCCCTGGTTATATGGTTACCCTTTCACTTCGTTGATGATGACTATAAGTTTTCCATGAATTTATTGTGGCCAATGAGGCTTCCTGAATTTAGCTATTACCAAATCGATGCTAATGTTAAGCAACCACTAGTTTTTATTATTATTCTTCCTTCTCTTATCTCAAAGGTTGAAGGTTGTTGCAATTTTTATGTCCTCTATCCCCTCCAGCCTATTTATTTCTTTATGGCTATTACTGTCAAAAGGTAGAATTTTTTAAAGCAAACATAGGAACTGCTTTAATAGGAGAGGATGAAGATCTGCCATCACAGAGATTGAGTGAGTTTTCTCAATCCTGTGTTAGGATATTGGATTGGCTCAGAAAGCTTTTTTTTCTGCTCCTGTTGTATTGATGATTCACGTTATATATTTTCTTATGCATCGGAGAATTGTTCTCCCCCGCGCACCCCTGCCCTCCCACTGCCACATAACACACATTGATCTATACATCTGCATGGATTAGCCATCTGATAGAACTTGCCTGGCCTGCTAAGGGTACTCAAATATCAGTGGCTGATTGGATTCTCTCAATTCTGTAACTGGAGGTCTGCTGTGTTGGTCTTTCATGAGTCCTATCCTGCTCAAAATTGTATTTCACATTTGTTGACTTGAGGTTTTCCATGAAACTGACCAGCTAACGATTCCGGCTTGTTTTATTAACCGCAGTGGGCCACTTTGGGGATTTGTTGTTGCTTTTATGCTGTTCAATATAAAAGGTAGGGCATTTTTGACATCTTCTTTGTTGCTATTGTTTCAGATTTTTATGTCCTCTGTACCTGTAAAAATGCATTTAAAGTGCTGAATCTTAGAATCCCTGGATGATCTTGGCTATAAATTGCCTCATTTAACCTCTTTTCCTTCTCTCTCCTTCACTTGTCTGTGATTTATTTCTGTCACTTGTAAGATGATGTAAATATACTTGCATGTTCTGGCAAGATTATTGAGTCCTCACCATCCATCGGTTTGTATATCTTATCTTGCAGGGTCTAATCTTTATTTCTGGATAGCCATCATTCCCATTGCCGTAAGTTGATATCCCAACATAATGCTAATTTGGACTGATGCGTATGCTAATCCTGTACATGCATATACGTTGTCAAACATCCACACATCGACATGCATGCACATTTTCCAATCTTGTTGTAATACAATATTTTGAGTAGAAAACTTCCAGAACAAGGGTTAGAAAAAGCATTCAGTGTTGGCACGCATATACATGCTCAGGATGTTGTTGAATAGCACATGTGTCATGGTATTCCCTCTTATCATCTTTTGCTGAACCCTATAGCATAATGCAGCTTGTTCTTCTGGTGGGTACAAAGCTTCAGCATATTATTGCGACTTTGGCATTGGAGAATGCTGGCATAACAGGATTTTCCACTGGCATGAAGTTAAGGCCTCGAGATGATCTTTTCTGGTTTAAGAAACCAGAATTGTTGTTAAACTTGATTCATTTTGTTCTTTTCCAGGTGACTTAACCTTATTTTTGGTGATTTCTATATGTGATTTATGTCTTTCACCTTCAAATGCCAACTGGATATTAATGCATGAATGTCTTTCATTGTGAACTTTCTTTGCAGAATGCATTTGAGCTGGCTTCATTTTTTTGGTTCTGGGTACTTTCTCTTCCATGAATCTTTTGGTTCTCGTTTCTAAGATATGGGAGATGAACCTTTTCTCCTCAGTCTTTTAGCATTCCATAAAATTGACTTGGAGATCAGCAAGTCTTAGTGAACTCTTGCGAAGAACATGATGACTTTGGCTGAATCCGTATGAATCCAGTAATAGCATTTCGAACTGGGACTAAAAATATGAGACTCAGGAGAGATAAAATAAAGAGATCTTCTCTTTTGCTAAGTAGTTGCAACAATTTGGGGTTTTTTGGCTGAACAATGTCTCTTGATTGGTTTATCTACAGTGGCAATTTGGGTACAATTCCTGCTTTATTAGGAACCATTTGCTGGTGTACATACGACTGATTTTGGGGTATGCTTTTGTACAACTATTCAAGAAGCTTTAGAGTTTATCTCTGTTAAGAATTAATATGAATATCACCATCTATGGCCTCATATTCTTGATGTTGCCTTGTCAGGTTTTCTGGGCAGTTCCTTTGCAGCTACAGCACCTTGCCCCTATATGCATTGGTTACTCAGGTATTCCTTTTCATAAATGATAACTGTGCTTGGGGAGGTCCCCTCTGACTGTAATATGTCCTTATTAGTGTGGTGATATAGAACCTTATAGTGTAAACTGCCAAATGAGTCATTTTTATTGTCCGTAGAGAATATTGAAAAACCAATTAGCACATATCTATAGACCATTTCTATCCTCAGAGCATTGAAAGTCAGCCTTCCATCAAGTTATATACTAGTGTAAATACAAATATTGCATCGACTCCAAGAACACAATACAAAAAAGAAAAATGCATTGTCAGATGGTTACGTAAAACCTACTAAATACATACTGAGGGTACTTGATAAATCACACCAGATGTGTCAATGAACCATTTCGATGGATTCTCAAATTCAGCTTAAAATTGGTTTGCTGCCTTCAAATCTATACTACTATGCCTAAACTCTGAAGTTAGACTCGGGACATTTTTGTCGAACTTCTGAAATTGCTCATATTACTCTCTTTTCACACTCTACTTGCATTTTTAACAACATGAGAAAAATTACTATGTCATGAACTTCATTTTTTGCATTGCAGACTTTTTAAATATAACGTGTAGAGTACACTTGCGGATGAATGTGCCTCCTACTAGAATTATATAAAAGAGAATCTCAATGATGTTTGATTTTGCTGTCCAGATGGGAACAAACTACAAGGCAGCTTTGATCCCGCAGAGAATAAGAGAGACAATCCATGGATGGAAAAAATCAGCAAAGAGGAAAAGGCGGCTTGGCCTCGTCAATGATGATGCAACGGTACACACTGAAACAAGCACAGTCCTCTCACTTGAGGAAGATGAACGCCAGCTTTATGAGATCTCAGCCACCAATACATGTTCTGAAATTGAGTTACAATCAACATATACCACAACCGCTACTTCACCTGGAGTTGCTAATGAAAGCTCAAGTCAAGTAGGTGTGCCATTCCTCCGGGCTTCAGCTTCTCTTTCTTCCACGCATTTCTCGAGTCCTAACAGAAACGAAATCTTCAGATCCTCTTCAATGCCAGGCAGAAGAGGATGAATGAAATCGAATCCTCCATTAAGGAATTTTGGTTTGGAAAAATGCTACACAGCCCAACTTCTTCACTCAACTTGCTATCGCAACTGACGTGGCCCAACTTCTTCACTCAACTTGCCATCCCAACTGACATGGCAGGTGACACGGAGTAGCACATTTTAAGACTTCGTTTTGCATTTCTTAGTTGCCACGTGAGTTGGGTTAGAAAGTTGGGCTGATTGGTTTATAGGGCTATCTTAATTTTCGGTTAGTTTTTCGTAGACATAGATAGATGTACAAAGAAAATGATTTGAGCTATGAGATAGGTGGTTATAATGCTGTTGGAAGTTTAAAACTGTGTAGTTTGAAGATGTATAAAGTAGTTAACTCAGCCTTGAGCTTCCAGGTTTTAGTTATTTCTTCCACCAATTCCCAAAAGCTTTACAAACTGTAGTAGGAAATTATAATTCAGTTCTAGGAGCTTTTCTTTTCTCTTTCTTTCTTTTGGTTAATTAAAGATGTATCTTGTTCTTGTATCATTCTTCATGAACTACATGTAGATCAGAACAGATTATTCTACTTATTAGACGTCGTGAATAATTCTTGATATTGCTTCAATGATTATCGCCTTTTTTTTTTTTACTTGTGGGAGTGCAAATACAGCGACAAAACCAGGCACTGTAAGTAAGCATCTGCATCATCATCATCAATTTCCAAACCTTGTCAACTACCTAGAGAGCTCTGGTGAAACCCCTGTCCCATGAGAAATCTGTAAACCTAGCTAACTACACCACTGACAATCGGCTGCCTAAAGAATCATTCAGTGCAGTGGGCTCAAAGATCATCCTCCCAAGTCCCAACAACCCACACAACTTTTTTTAAGCTCGTCCTAATTGTACAATGGATAGTTGAGAAAGATTAGAACCATAGTGATTCTTTGTGAGGAACAATTAAAATAGTTGGGTGGATAGATGTAAAATAGTTGGGGGGGCCATTTGAAATTTAGAAAAAAAGTTAAAAAGGCCCTAATTACGAGGAATTTTGGTGCTAGGACACTAAATGGTCCCGGCGGGGCTCGAACCCGCGACCTTCGGCTCATAAGACCAACGCTCTAACCAACTGAGCTACGGGACCGTGACAATGGTATATTATATTGTTGTTATATAACCTCTTTAATGCACTGAGACCGGGGGCTACAACCATTTATAGGGTTGATATTTGTAGTTGGGTTCCCATACGAGTTGGGTGCCCTAGAAAATTATTAGAACAGAAGGCTAAGTCCTCCAATATTTGTCTGATAGGGATGAAACAACTTCACATTCAACTTCAACAAATGACCCCATGCCATGAATGAGAGAGGTCCTCCT
>MVGT01001800.1:8992-45130 GCA_002174775.1 Macleaya cordata
TAGTGATGTGCAAGTGCACATTACAAAGAGGCTTGGTGATGTGCAATGTGCACATTGGTAGTGAAGTGCAAGGTGCACATTGGTAGTGATGTCACATTGGTGGTGAAGTGCAAGGTGCACATTGGAGAAAGGCTAGGTAATGTGCAAGGTGCACATTAGTGGTTGGTGATAAACATTTTATGACGACCAAGGCCCCATCACAAGGATGGCCTAGTGAAGGCGCCCTTGTGAGGTTTTGCTAGTGAAGGCGCCCTTGTGAGGGTAGCCTAGTGAAGGCGCCTCATCAAGGGTGCACATTAGCTTTTTTAATTACTATATAATTTAGATCAGCATGCTGAAGTGGCAAATTTGATGATGTGGCTATCATCGTGATGACGTGGCATATATTCATATGTTATGTTAACGATTTCAAAATACCACTATCTACACTAATATATAAAGATTTTAGGCTACTCCACTCATTATTAATTGGTGTTGGAAATACAATAAAAATCACATGAAATCGTAAAATCAAAATTATACTGAAAATACGAGGAATTTGTTGGGATAAGTCCCGCGCGGACTAAGTTGCTTTCTTTAAGACGATTTGCGGCTATGCCTAGATATGAAAACAATTTTTATGTCGCGTCATCCCAAGGATAAAATAGCCCAGAAAACTTTAAAAATTAACCTCAAATTTAAGCAAAAATCATTTTTGTCATAGTGACCCAAAGGCCCTAAGGCCTATATATATATACCATGCCTTATTGTGTCACAATTACGCCACTTATATTTTTGGATAAAGTCGTGTACATATGGAGATGATTTAAGGGCTAATTTCCAATGAGGATGTTTTGTTCACTGAAAGGTCCATTTGGGTTTAAAAGGTCTCTTTGGGTTTGTCAATGTACATGGTGAGACAATGAACTCAATTGTAAGTCCATGCTTGAGTTAGAGTTAGGTTGTATCCTTCGTGCAAACTCACACTTCATCGAAGATCGAAGAGAAAGCACGCTATCGGATTCAACTCACCACCGAAACTCACCACACATTGGTAAGTGACCTTGTTTATCATTCATAGGTGGTTAGTAGTGCATTAGGACTTAGCCACATAAGCTAGGATGAACTTAGAACTCATTTAGAGTCATTTCCAGCTTATGGGCAGGCTAGTATCGATATGCTCAAATGGAGTATCGATACTACCCTAGTATCAATATTCCTTAAAAGGGCATGAGGCCCTAGGTGTACTCTTATACTTCTGCTCCTGGATTTTTGGGTTGCGTGATTTTTAGACCGAGGGCCTCATACCCTTTTGGTGTTTTGACCTTAAAAGCTTAGGTTTTGGATCCTTCTCTATATATAGAAGCGAAGCAAACCATTTTACATGAGGCATCTAAGAAGAAGAGAGTTAGAGAGCTTAGAGTGAGAAACCATTGAGAGACTCCTTGTAGTCATCTTCTTCATACAGCTAGGGCTTCAAGATCTTGAGAGAGATTGAGTTATCTTCTTCATGAGAGTTGATTTAGATCTATTCTCATAGGGCTTTTCATTTTAGCTAGATCTTGCATATCATTCTAGCATGAGAGCCACAAAGTATTGAAGAATATCAGTACGAGGCTTGGAGTTCCGACGAGGTGCAGCCTCGTAGATTCGAGCATACAAGTACGAGGCTTGGTGGATTCTGAGTTGGTAGCATACAATAGGCTTGTGGATTCAAGCAAATAAGTGCGGAGCTTGGTGGATTCTGAGTTGGAGACGCACATATCATTGAAGAAGCGATTCGTGGATTCGGGTCGTAGAGAAAGACCGGTCGAGTTTGCATGAGGGATTCGTGTTATCGATGTGAACGGTTGTAAGATTTCTCATAACTCTTAGTGGTAATTTCTGGACTAGGTCCCGGGGTTTTTTCCGTTAGGTTTTTTCCGTTAGGTTTTTCCCCGTCAACAAAAATCATTTGTGTTGAATGCTTATATGTGTAAATAATTTTTGTACAAGAATGAAATATTCGATTCTACCTTATTTCTGCATTTGAGAATCGAATAAGTCAATACTTGTTTGTTTCAATTTCTACTTATTAAGCTTGCATTGAGAATTAATTTTTAAATAGGTAGATATTGATCCCCCTTCCATATACACCTAGATTAGGTGATATTTCAAGACCCCAAACACTAAATACTAAGCATACCCCACTTAACTTACGCACACTCAAATAAATAACAAATAGTTCAACATGCTATATATTTTCTGAAAAAAAATAAAAAGGGATTTTACAAAATCGTTTGGAATATTGAGTAAAGTTATTGTTTCTACATCTTCTGAAATTGAGTGCCTAAAAGAATTTTTGAGTCCAGATTTCTTCGGCATTGTTTCTGGAACCTCGTCAGAAAAATCACTTAATGAATCAGTTTTCTTCGCCTCAGGAATAATTTCATTTAATTGTAAGTCACTAGTACACTGAAGCTGAATGGCCGTGTTGGATGAAGAAATTCCTACATCCGAACCTTCTTTTTCTTCCTCTAAAACAGGTAGTAAAGAAGGGGGATTAAGAGTATTCAATAACAAGGAATGATTTTGAGCAACATCATATACTGGAGTACCAGGGCATTCTTGTTCAGTACTGGAAACTTTAGACTTTGGAGCCAAGGGTTGGTCGTCTTATTCAAATTCTTCTAAATACTGATAGTCCCCCAGCATGTTCTCGTAATTCTGAATTTCAACAATGCAGTCAATCGCAGTCTTCTCTAACGGAGAGTCCGAAACAGTTAGGGGAATAGTCTCTAATTTTTATGCCTTTGGTGATGGAGTAGAAGTCACAGAGTACGTTAATACATAGAACAATTATTAGTGATTTAAGAAAATTATGGCAGTGTATTAGGTGGATTTTGGTTCGCCTATATAACACTCTCTAGTCAAGGTGGCGACAACCAAGCCACGTGGACACCGCTCTCATTAGTCTACATGGCGACAACCAAGCTATGTAGACACCGATCTCAGTAGGCCATGTGGCGACAACCAAGCTACATGGACCTTCCAGCTCATGCTGCATGACGACAACCAAGTCACGTGGTCACCATATGCATCAGCTAATGTGGTGACAACCAAACCACATCCGTAACCCTAACATTCCTAACATAACTGCCTCGTATGGGCCCAAGGCGCATTTTTCCTCTACCCCCAACGCCTTCTCTAATGGGGAAAATGAGGGTTTAAGGTCTAGAGGGCCGGACAGGCAAGAGGGTGGATGATGTCTGAAGGTGGCATCTACATCCCCCTTTTGCATGGAGGAACGGAGCGCACACACGCACACACGCACACTAGACGAGCCAATTAGGGGACTGAGAGAACTCCGTCATACGCAACCTCACTTTGGAACCATCGACCGCGTGGGCCTACTCATTATATGTGGCAGGTTTCGAGGATAGCTCATGAGTATCACGTGCTCCTCTACCCCGGGACCCCCAGCCACCACTGAACCCGCGCGCACCACATCTCTAAAGGGAGAGGACATAGTGCAAAGATCTTCTATTTATAAGCGAGACGATGGTAGAGAGAAAAAGTTTGGACATTCAACCAGAAGGGATTTTGGGTTCGAGTCACCTATCTGCTTGCAAGGGGATTCGACTCCGTCCCACTCTGACCTAAGAACTCCGACCCCTTAGCGGGAAAATCCCTCTCTCTCTCTCTCTCTCTATCTGGCAGTCTCCCTCTCTGTCAAAAGGTACCCTATTGACCTTAGAGCACCCCTCTTCTGCTCCCTGGAAATACGAGAGCTGAACCAACTCCACAAAATAGAGAGAACGATCCTACGGAAAGTTGTTCAATACGTAGATCTCTCTCTCTCCCTCTCTCTCTCTCTCTCTCTCTCTCTCTCTCTCTCTCTCTCTCTCGCATACGCCATCCGACAGGCTCCTTCCTCTACTGTCCCCCTCTGTACGGTCACCTTTGCAGATTTTGGCAGGGACTCGTGCCGACCTCTCCGGACTTTGGGTGACAGTGAATCCATACATTTGCATATCCCATAGCACCAGCAAGCTCATCAAAGCCTTTTGCCCTTCAACCGAATCAAAGGAACAACATCCTCCAAATCATCCACCTCATCCTTATCAGATTCAGGAGGCACATCATCATCATTGTCATCCAAGACAACATTGTGGCAAACGTCGTGACGGGAGTCGTTCCCTTCGCCTATAGAAGAATCCTCTTCAGAATAGAGGCTCTCGACCATCCCAGAGATAGTAGGAGATCTCTAGAGCGAGAGAGCCTTGAACGCTTGCCCTTCACCAAAGGAGCCTGAAAAAGAAAAGGCAAATAAATCACGACACCAACGAAACAACACCAAAGAGTTGCAAACCAGAATGTATGACTTACAGCAGAACGCGAACGCTTGGTACCAGAGCCCGTCGCCTCCAAAGCAGGGGACACCGCCTTCTGCTTTGAGCCACTAGAAACAACCTCCTTGCCAAAATGCACAGGTATGCCTACTGGAATAAGCTTCAGAAGCTTATGCATGCCCGTATCTACATAATCCTCAGCATGCTCCACCGGCCGATGCAAAAAGGTCTCTATCATCTGCAATTGTTCCACCCATAAAGCCAAAGCCCCCTGAGAGGGATACGAAGGCCAACCAGCTGAAGGGAAGAAAACCTCAGAAGACGGCCGACTGACGTGAATAGCCCTACTATCAAAGAGGTAGGGCCTGAAAATTTCATCAATATCCTCAGGAGCTTCACCAAGGTAGGCGGGAATATGCAAATCATAACCAAGTTGCCGCGCGCAATGATCCACGTGATACTCCTCAATCGACCAGTTCCCCTCCACCTGAGTGGCCAGGAATCCTGGGATAGCAGAAGCAATGAACTCCCAGCACCTGTCATTGTTGCCGCCACTAGCAAAGATTCCCTAGAAAGTGTCTCACCGCCTGCAACTGAACTACGATTGATATGAGGGTCCACGCCTTTGGGGACTCTCTCATAAGGGTAGAAGCATACTGCCTTCAGTTTATCCATCACAGAGACTAAGTCAACAAAATTAGGCCATTTCTTATCCCAAGTAAAGGCGCGGGAGCAGATCTCAATGACCGTTCCAACGACATCAACCCCCGGGGCCGCTGCACGAAGAACCTTACGCTTCGAGACATAACTTGGAAAGTGTTCCCAGATGAACATCTGCAGAAAGGTGGAATGAACAAAATTCCCGAACAACTCATTTAAGAAACTGTAAGTCTACCCCAGACACATCACAGCCAGAGACATCGATTGCCTGGATGCCAACTTAAGAGCAAGAGGAAGATCCTTCTTGATGCCGTCAAAAGGAGTGTCATCTTCGAAAATATGACGAGACAGCCACATCGCGATAAAGGCCGTGAAACCAGCCTCAGGGTTAAGCTTCTTATGCAACTCAAACCAATAACGAATCCAATCCGCGAAGGTTGCCCGCTTGTACTTCTCAAAATCCGACTTCTACTTGGAACCTGCGATCCCCTTGTTCAGATCGCTCATAAGCATATCCTCCACTTTATTCATGTCACGCCCCGCTCACACGTGTACTAATATTGTCCCTGCTTTAGCCACCACACGCGGTACAGGGTTTTGTTCTTGGCGAGAGCCCAACCCAGTCCTAGCCTAACTTAATGACAACCAGTCCAACCTAGGCTCACCCAAAAGGCCTCGGTACACACTATGACAGTTTGTGAACTCATAGCCCAGTCTCTGGACACTCTCCTAGGCGATGTGGGACTTTACACCACCGTTATGGTATCAGAGCCGAGGACGGCTCATCCTATGGGGTGGTGGGTGGTGTAAAGTCCCACATCGCCTAGGAGAGTGTCCAGAGACTGGGCTATGAGTTCACAAACTGTCATAGTGTGTACAGAGGCCTTTTGGGTGAGCCTAGGTTGGACTGGTTGTCATTAAGTTGTGCCAGGACTGGGTTGGGCTCTCGCCAAGAACAAAACCATGTACCGCGTGTGGTGGCTAAAGCAGGGACAATATTGGTACACGTGTGAGCGGGGCGTGACAGTTGGGCTCTCGCCAAGAACAAAACCTTGTACCGCGTGTGGTGGCTAAAGCAGGGACAATATTGGTACACGTGTGAGCGGGGCGTGACAATTCAGAACAATGTAACTTGGGCAAACGCTCCCAAAGACAGGCAGATTCAAAAGCGTAACCACATCCTCAAAGGTAATCGTGAGTTCACCCCAAGCAAAGAAAGCAGTGTGGGTATCCATACACTAGCAACTTGCAAAAGCGGTCAGGCCTCGCGTATCCCGATGAATGTGCACCGACAACGCAAGGATAGCATCATATATCCCTGTACTCTTGAGACGCCTTACAAAAAGAGGGTTCCCGTAGATCTCCTTCCTTTAGGCCTCCCACTTCACTGCTGGAGAAACAGGAGCACAAGTTAATAAGGGAAGCTGAGAAATTATCGCGCTTCTGCGGGAATCTAATCATGTTCCGAGGAACCACAAGTACGGCATGATCTTCCTCTGCCGACATAAAGATGATCTGGTGGCCCTCAGGCACCTTCTTACCCTGGCCTTCCTTAGCCCAATAATGAAAATTGTCCACGACCAAAAGACGATTCTTCTCATAATCACTCTGAGGAACAACAGGAGAAGGGCGAGAGCTTGACCGACTTCCCTTCTTTGCTATGGCAGTCAACACATGAGATACTTTCCTTCAAAAACTCAACCTACTGCCACGATCCTCTCCAAAGCCAAATGCCTAAAAATGAGAAGATAGCAGATCCCACCAACCGCTACTTATACGCAGAGAAAACGTGGCAAAATTCAAATTCGAAACGATAGGACACTTCAAAAGAATGCCCAGACTAAATGGACTACATGCTAAGCCCTCATTCGTCAGCACAGGGGTGCAACTAACGGAGAAATGGCGCATGCCAAAAGAAGCCTAAATCGCATTAAATATGTGTATGGGCGCGAGTCTAAAAAGCAAGCCTGAAATCTCGGCCATGACGCCATCACTCCTCAGTCAAAAGGACAAGGAAGACACAAGGCTGACCAAACTCCCCCAGCATACATGAGTACAGGGAGACGCAAACGCCTTCAGCCTTCCCCTCTCCCAGTAGGGGACTAAATGTATTAGGTGGATTTTAGTTTGCCTACATGACACTCTCTCACTAGTTCAAGTAGCGACAACCAAGCCACGTGGACACTGCTCTCATTGGTCTATGTGGTGACAACTAAGGCATGTAGACCCCGATCTCATCAGGCTATGTGGCGACAACCAAGCTACATAGACCTTCCAGCTCAGTTCGCGTGATGACAACCAAGTCACGTGGTCACCATATACATCAGCTAACGTGGTGACAACCAAACCACACCCATAACCCTAACATTCCTAATATAACTGCCTCGTACGGGCCCAAGGCGCATTTCGCCTCTACCCTCAATGCCTTCTCTAAGGAGGAAAATAAGGGTTTAAGATCTGGAGGACCGGATAGGCAATAGGGCGAATGATGTCTGAAGGTGGCATCTACATCCCCCTTTGCATAGAGGAACAGAGCGCACACACGCATACTAAACGAGCCAATAATGGGCCTACTCATCATATATGGTAGGTCTCGAGGATAGCTCATGAGTATCGCGTGCTTCTTTACCTCGGGAGCCCCAACCACCACCGAACCTGTGCACACCACGTGTCCAAAGGGAGAGGGCATAGTGCAGAGATCTTCCATTTATAAGTGAGACGATGGGTAGAGAGAAAGAGGTTGGACATTCAACCAGAAGGGATTTCGGGTTCGAGTCACCTATCTACTTGCAAGGGGATTCGACTCCGTCCCACTCTAACCTAAGAACTCAGGCCCCTTAGAGGGAAAATTTGTTTCCCTCTCTCTATCTCTCTCTCTCTCTCTCTATCGAAAGGCACCCTTTCGACCTTGGAGCACCCTTCTTCTGCTCCCTGGAAATACGAGAGCTGAACTAACTCCACAAAATAGAGAGAACGATCCTACGAACAAAGGGACGACAACCAAGTTTCTCTCTCTTGTATACGCCATCCGACAGGTTCCTTCCTCCGTTGTCCCCCTCTCTACGACCTTACCTTCTCTTCCATTCGTATGTCTTTTATCTTATGATCAATGCGATCTCTGTACAGTCACATCTCCAGACCTTGGGTGACTGTGAATCCATCCATTCGCATATCCCACCACGAACAGGCAACAATTATAAAGTTCAACAAAACAAAAGGGGGGTGGAGAGAAGGAATATTAGATTTACCTTCTTATTCTTTTTCTTCAGATGCAGAGTTGAAATAATTAAGTCATTGTCTTCTAGAGAAAAGGTTTTCTTGTTCTCAGACTCAGCTTCGGATTCAGTTTCAGTTTCTTCTACAGATTGTTTCCTTTTCAAAGAAGTCGGAGGAACAGAAACATATTTAAAATTCGAAGAATCTGATTTGAGAGAGAAGTTGTTCTTTTTCAAGTTTAGTTTAAACTTTGGAAGCTTTTGAGTTAAAGAAAAATCGCACTGGTTAAATCATAATAATGAGAGCTCAATCCTGACAAGTTTTCAGTTGCTTGGCCAGTCATAATCTCATCAGTAGGCTCTTGAAACAGATCCTGATGAAAGGGGGAATTAGTTCTTGACCCAAAGGGTTTAGAAACAAGAGCTTTTGATGACCTAGGAGGTTTGTTAGTTTTCGGCTTCAAGGAATCTAAAGAAGAAGAATCTTTTGCGAAGAGTTATTGGATTTCAATACTAAATCTTCAAACATCCAGTTACGAATTGGGAAAAAATCATTAATCCTAGCAGGAGAATTGGAAGAAAAGAAAAGCCAATCACCAAGAACGATTAAGGAAAATTTGAACCATTCTCCATCCCCATCTCTTTGAAAGGAATATAAATAAAAAAGACGTCTATCTTCATTCCTTTTTAGTCGGAGATAACAACAATAAGGGAAACCCATGAAATAAACTTCATCTTTCATTGACAAAAAGTCATCAGCAGAAAATAAAATCGCATTGGGATTATCTTTATTCGCAGCATTGTGTTCTTCAAATTTATGGATTATATCTAAAGAAATTACCAGAAAGTTGTCCAGGATCCCTTTACAATTTCATCAAAACTTGAAACAAAAGAGGGCGAGAGGAAGAAAAAATTGGAAGGGATAGACCAGCTTCCAATTGACCTAAGGTAATTAGGGTCTCACCTTAACCTTCGGGATGCTTGATTGGGGTTAAATCTCTGGGATATTCAGTCTCCTTAGTATGAGGAAGATGAATAGAGTCGGGAATGTTGTGAACTTCATGAATCTCATAAATTTCCCGAAATATACACGTATGAAGTTTTGGTTTCTTTGAATCAGGCTTCTTCAGTGACGTCATGGAAAGCTACGGAAGTAAGAATTGAATGACGAAGTCAGAAAGAGAACGATAGAGGAAGGAATTGAGAATCTATACTAAGGGGCAGAGGAATCGGAAACACTAAGGGGCAAGGAAGAAGATGCACTACGGGGCAGGAAGGACATCAGAATCAAAGGGTTTAAAAAGAAGAAGAAAACTAAAGACGAATTTGGGAACAAAGCAAAGACTGTAATCTCAAAACCTCCCTAATACTTAGGAAAATCTTGAGAAGGGGCAAACTTTAAATACAAAATATCGGTTATACACGTGTCTTATTATTAACTAGGGGTTATAGAACTTTTTAATACATTGGAGAGTATGTAATCAAAGACAAATGTAAAGAATGATGAGTCAGCATAGTGAAAGGTGTAATTGTAATCTGTATCTTTGAGTGCCTATATAAACCCCTCAACCTTCGTTCAATGAGATATCTTTTTCATTTTTCTCTAAACCTCAGAACTCATTTCTTTAACTGTGAAATTTATGTTTACACTTGTTTTTCAGAATCTGCAGATCTTCTCTTATGGTAGTGAACTCTCTGAGATGTGCTGCAATGAAGTTTAGGAAGATAAACCAGCGCTGGACAAGAGTTAGATTTAGCACACCATTATAATCCAATGAAAGGAAAGGGTTCTAAGTGGTTTTTTTTCTTTTTTCTTTTTAAGGCATCTAAATCTGATTTGTTTGAATGCTTTTAATACTTATACCTCTTGGTAGAGTCAGATTTTTAAAGTAAGTATTCAACTTAAAAAATTAAGCTAAATTTAAGATTGAGATCTGATTTGATGTGCAATCTAGATGAGTCCATTTTAAAATTAAGCTTGAAGACCCTATAAAATTCAAGGTTAGATTCATATGAATCAGATTCAGAAGCCTAAAAAAACAAATACCACCTTCGTAAGATTACATAAAAATAGAATCCTATAGAAAATAAAAAAGGGGTTGACTGAAATTAGGTGCGCAAAGATGAAGACTAAGGGGAAAAATGTAGAGGAAAAGCTTGAATCTTAAATGAGCAAGTTAATCAATGACTTTGAAACATGGAAAGAATGTCAAACCTTCAATGACTTTGTAATTGTTTAAAGGCAGCTCAGGTTTTCATCCATATGCTAAAAATGGTCCATAGAAGCCATTCTCTACAATTCATGGTGCATACAAGAAATCGTGTTAAATCACAATGTAGATGATGTGATTATCCATTGAAAAATATCTACAAAAGAATGCTCATTTTCGCTCATAGTTACACTTTCAAAGACTGAACCACTTGGTAAATCGCATCCATCCAAGTAATATAAGAATCGGAAGCAAAGGTCTGAAGAATTGCATGTCGTTTCTGATTCTTCCTGAGTTCCTGCTCATACCTGAGTTCCTGCTCATAGTTACACTTTTAAAGACTGAACCACTTAGTAAATCACATCCATTTAAGTAATACAAGAATCGGTAGCAAAGGTCTGAAGAATTGAATGTCATTTCTGATTCTTCCTGAGTTCCTGCTCATACATGAGTCATCCATTACAACTAGGAGTTTTCTGCTTAACAGATCAGATAATGTTCAAGATAAAAGTATGAAATAACTAAAAGGATAACATATTGCAATCAAAGACCACTAAAATCAACCCACACAGATGCGCCATCATTTGCATTAGCTACATGATACAAAAATAGTTTTTTTTTTTATCAGTCAGTACCCAAATAAGAATTGCAGTCAGACACAAGAAGCTCAAGTCAAAATTCTTTTGCTCCTGTTTCCATAAAGCTGTAAATATCATTGATGAACAAATTGCTCAAATAACATACAAAGTAAAAAAGTAAAGGAAGAAAACAAAAGGAAATTGAAAGTGACATTTTCCACGTCAGAAATTGATGATTGTTCAAACATAAAAGACTGCCTTTCTTTCTTTTTCTTTTTTTGAAGTACAGAAGACTTTCAACAACTCAATTATTTCTCATCAGCCACATTGTCGGCGTTGTTCACTTGGCTTGTAAATCTTGTTTCCAGAGCTTAAGAAAGAAATCGTCACCCAAGTTTTCTATTGAATCAAGTTTACTACCAGGCAGACCTTCCCTGACCATGCTTTTGACCCTTCACATGCTATGCTCGCAATCTACAGCTGTGATCACGTTTCACAGATATTCTTCAGGTGATTTTGCACATTGTGAGGTAACAATGTAGCTCATAGATGCCTTAGGCACTCATGTCTCTCATCTGAACTAGAGCAATCCGTCCTGCATTGCCTGGTTTAGCTATAGGCAAGACTCAATACCTGAAAAGCCTCATCTATTACCCCAGCTGAATTTGTCATTCTTCCCATTCCAAAATATTGACCAACTTAAGGGCTCCAGAGGCTGCATAGCTTCTTTTTACAAACACCTTGGAAAACAGTAGCAACTTAGACATGTAAGTTGATGTTTGGGATTTGCCTACATTTCATAAAATTTAAAAGACCCTTAGTTACAATAAAAATAAGTGAAATTTAAGCAATCAATGCAGTTACATAATGTAGTCAACACATACGCCATCCCCAGCATGACACCCAACTTTGATCAGGATCAGGAATAGTTTCCACCAAGCCAATTTAAGCAATCAATGTGAGTCACATATACACGCACCTTAAGCATGTGGCCCACTACTTTCTTTTTTAATTTATTTCTTTAATTAGTTTTTCCTTTCTCTTTAAATAGGGCTGCACCCCCATGATTAGTTGGTGTTTTGTAGTGAGAATATAGGTTCTAAAGATAGAGAGATGTATTAATGATTCTGGGGTTTGATGAATGAATGAAGAATTGACGCTTCCGCACAATAATCACATTAATATGCGCTTACATGCTTTTTTCTTCTTATGATCAGTATGCGTTCATCCTTATTTCTTCTTCTTTCCTGAATGTCCCTTTACAAATACCAATATCATTGCTTATTTAACCAGCAAATCAACTAGAAACAGGTTTTGTGGTGTTGGCCATTTGGTGGCTACAATATTCAGCGGATGAAATTTGCCTTGTCATCAAGTTTCCTATTTAGTCTATCAACAACATCAAACTCAATTCAAGGATGTGAAGAACAAATGAAAGAGATACATCTCTGCTCTTACGGTCTTACCTGCAGTTCACCATGTTTATCTATTTTGCTTCCACCAATAAACCCCAAAAATTAACCTCGAATGTAAGAAAGTTCAGGAATTTAAATGTCAAAGAGCTGTGACCAACATAATGAACTTCTTGGATATGCCCCACAAAAGAATGGAAGAGTGAACTTCAAAGAGCTATTCACGTCCAATCACTAGAGGAAGAGATGTTGGCAACAAAAGGACTCATGCAACCACCAATGGAAAATGGCGACAAAGATCATTTCCCTAAAAGGGGAACGACCTTGGGGACCATGAACAAACATAACTAACAGATCGGTATGTAGTGTTCGTTCAGCATTTAGGTCCTCTGTTTCTAATCTAATCATCAACATGAAGTGTTCTTTAGCTTTCAATTGAATAAAATACACGAAGTTTGGTTGCTGTTATTGCTACCGTGATTATATAGGTATTTCTTTGTGTTCATCGGTGGGACACCAGTCAGACGAAGTCACAGCTGTCTTGGAGCTAATCTCGGTCAATTTAAGCAAGCTAGAATTATAAGTTGTAAATTTTAGCAAGCGTAGGATTTAAAAAGATAATGGACACCCTCCTTTTACCCTCTTGCCTATAAGCATGTATCACTTTTGTGTCAATTGGAGAGACTTCTACAAAAGTAAGTTCAGTTGGTTGCAGGACTACATTGAAGGAGATACAGAGGCTGTGCTAATCACCCTACATCCATATCCTTTGCCTTCAATCATTTTCCGCACATGAGCCTTTGGCTTAGCGGTTGTGTCTCCCTCAAATCATGTCAGAGGTCTTGGGTTCAAAACTCACTAGCAGCGCCTAGGAGTTCTACTCATGTAATTCTTAGGAGTTTAATTGCCTTCAGGATAGTTTCGGTAGAGCCATACGTACGGGCAGGCCCCCACCCATCTACTCCATCTATGCGTCCACACCTGCCTGCCATGTACTGGTCTAACCTGCATGCTTATGTATGTGTCTAACCTATCTACTGTGTAAAGTAGTATAATAAAAAACGAAAAAATTAAAAAACAGTGAGGCCATAATCTTTTTTCTTAAAAAAATAAAATAAAAAAAAAAAAAATATTTTCCCTATTACATATGTGGTAATTAATTGAGTTAGGTTCCTGTTATTTTACGCTGCATTTGGTTCACAATCCAAAAACTAGTTTTCAAAAACTAGGATGCAGTTAGAAAATCACGTATATGGTGTTAAATCCAAATGCTGTTTCTGTATTTCATGGTAGAATTGTATATGATTTTATTAAAAGCAATGAAAATGACAATTTTTTTTGTTTTTAGATTTTGGGTTTTTTTCTTTATTGCATCCACAAAAACATGAAAAGAACCTAATCAGGCATGTTTAGGTTGTTTAAACAAAGATTTTTACCTAGTTGTTTAAGAAAATATGATTCAAAATCGGAATCACAAACCACATACGGCCTTAAAATTTTAATTAATATTTAGTCATCCATATCCCCTTCAATTTTGTCACTTGACACCCTACGTCATCGTATGAATATGCTAAGTTTTTTTTACTTGATCAGTTATTAGAGTATTCTTAAATGACTAATCTGAACCGCTTGTTTGATCCTTAACTTAAACATCAATCTGGCATGAACACCTCAAGGCATTTACCTAACTTTGCTACAGAAAATCCATGCATAACAAAGGAAACAAACAAATTAAAGAAACAGAATACTGCTTCAGAGTTTTTCACTTTTGACACCATTTACAGGCTTCAACCAAAAGCCAAACAGCAATCTCACAGAAACAGAAAAGGTCTGCTGCAGCAAAATGGAGCAATGATGATCCTAAAGCAAAAACTGTAAACAGCAAAATATTTCTAAGCTAAATTACAAAACAGGAAACCTCAAACAAAACCTAAGTTCTATTTACCACACATCATTCTAAACAAACTTCTAATGCTCAATAACAATCAAGAACCCACGCAAGCAAAAATCCTAAGTTCACCAGATGCAGGTTCACACATATTGGAAGAATGAAGGACTATAATAATCTGAAATCAGGAAAGGGATAAAAAAGGATTAAATATCTGAGACACTTACCCACTTAAAGCTTTCATTCGATTCAAAAGTTTCCTCTTTGTTCTTCCGTGGCGTTCATCTTTGTTGCGTAGGGTTCTGAAGTGTCTTCGTCGATCAGAGTTTTTGCAGATGTTTAATTTAACTCAGTGCTGAAATACAAGTATAGTTCCTCATAAAAAAATAAAAAATAAAATAGAAGTATAGTTTTTAATTAGCAAAAAGTTCAGCAAGGAGAAATAAAAACACAGGCATTCATGGTTCCCAAATGGTTTTAACATTGGCAGTGATACTTTCCAACACTAGAGTAGCAAGTTCGGCTTTTCTACTTAGTGCATCAGCAACATGATTGGTACTGCCTGGCTTATACTCTATCTTTATGTCAAATTCTGCTAGGAAGTCTTGCCACCTAGCTTGTTTGGGGCTAAGTTTCTTCTGGGTTTGGAAGTAACTAGTAGCAACATTTGTATAGACCACAAAGGTGGTACCCAAAAGATAGTGCCTCCACGTTCTCAAGCAGTGGATCACAGCAGTCATCTCTTTTTTCTGAACTGTGTAGCGTCGTTCAGTCTCATCAAGCTTCCGGCTTTCATATGCTAAAGAGTGACCATCCTACATCAAAACAGCTCCAATGGCGAAGTCTGAAGCATCACGTCCTAGAAAATTCTGTTTATCCCTGGGCAGTTTCAATTTTGGTTAACAGGGGACCACTGAAGCCTGAGTTAAGTTAATGAGCTGGATGAGAAACCAATCTAACACAGCTAAACAAACCTAAATTGGTATTTGGATGAAAGAGGAAGAACTCACAATGGGGGCTCAGCGCATTAAAGCCTGATTACTGCTCAGAGGAGAAAGCTCTTCTTTATCTACAGATTCAGGTCTTGAGCTACTAACTTCAATTGAGCTGCATCCTGGTGCCTTATGCACATCACTCTCTATCATTAAATTTCTGATGTTCTCAGCATCATCCCATCTATCCGCGCTGGCATAAGTGTTTGATAAGAGCACATAGTTACCACTGTTAGTAGTATCCAACTCAAGAAGCTTATTTGTGGCAATCTCGGCCAGAACCACATTTCCATAAAGTTTACAAGCACTAAGCAATATCCTCCACACAATGGCATCTGGTGTTACCGGCATTTTCTTTATGAACTCATACGCTCCCTCTACATTGCCTGATCGGCTCAGTAGATCAACTATACATCCATAGTGCTTCATCTTTGGCTCTAGTAGATGAACCTTTTTCATGCTTTCAAAATATTGTAAACCTTTATCAACTAATCCAGCATGGGTGCAAGCTAGTAAGACCCCGATAAAAGTCACATCCCTTGGCTGAACACCTTCTTTCAGCATTTGTGAGAAGCACTCCAGTGCTTCGTTCGCATAACCATTGACGGCAAGTCCAGTTATGACTGAAGTCCAAGAAACTTCATCCTTCTCCGTCATCTCTGTGAATACTTTCATTGCCTTCTCGAAACACCCACACTTGCAATACATGTCTATGAGAGCATTTCCCACATAAATATCTGCTTTTATATTATGTGCAAGGATATATTCATGAACTGCCTCTCCTACATCAAGGGATCCCAAATGGGCACAAGCAGAAAGTACACTAGCTACTGTAACCTCATCTGGTTTTACCTTAGCTTTCATCATTTCTCGGAAAAGCATAATTGCATCAGAGTGTCTGTTAGATTGAGAATAACCCGCAACTATAGATGTCCAAGAGATCACATCCCTCACAGGCATATCATCAAAGAGCTTCCTAGCAGCAACTAAATCCCTTGCTTTTGCATATCCCTTGATCATGGTATTCCAGGAGACTATATTTCTCTCCTTCATTTGATGGAAAACCTTCTGAGCTGATTCGGGGGACCCACGTCGCCCATATAGATCTATCAGAGTGTTCCCCAAGTAAACATCAATGTGTACATTGTTCTCCTCAATATACTTAACCATAGAATCAGAAAATTCTTGATCATCCAAATGGCTACAAGCTAAAACAACCTTCACCATCGTCACAGCATCAGCCTTCACTTTATTAGCTTGCATCGCCTTAAATAGTATCAAAACATCTCTAAATCGATTATTCTGACTATACCCACAAATCAAAGAGTTCCAAGAAACTAAATCTCGGTTAGGCATTCCATCGAACAGTTTCCGAGCAAGACCCAATTCACCACAAGAAGAATACATAAGAATCAAAGCATTACAAACAAAGAGATAAGATTCAAACCCAAGTTTCAGACAATGGACATGAATCTTCTTACCACTTGTGATGTCGGGTACTCGAGCACAGGCCTTAAAAACGAAAATGAAAGTCAGTTTGTGCATTGTTAACCCTAGACGACGCATTCGATTATAATAAACAATTGCTTCACTTGGTTGATCGCTTAGGGAGAAAGCTCGGATCATCCAATTATAAATGAAAGTAGTGGGTTGACGGATCTGATTGAAAACGAGAAGAGCTTTGTTTAGATTGAGAGGATTGAGAGCGTATGAACGAAGAACATCGGAGATTGGAAATGGGTTAGTATGTAATCCGTTTCTAATGAGGGAAGCGTGGAGTTCTCTCACAGATTCCATTGCGATCGGGTTCTTGTCTGAGAATTGCTGTGGTGTTCGTAAGATCGCAGAGGAGCTGCTGCTGCTGCTAAAGAGACGAGAAATGGGTTTCCTCAGTTTCATGGTTAGTAAAAATAAAAATAAAAATTCTGTAATTTTATCGAAGTAAACGAAATGGGTTATGACTTGAAGTGAAAAAGAAGAAGAAGAAGAAATACAGAGGAGAGTCTGCTCCTCCTGCTGATGATTCATGGCCGTGTGATATGGTTAAGGCGAAGAAGGTTAGTGGTAGGACTTTTGTTTTAGGCAGGTCTAGGTTTTGTTTTAGGCAGGTCCAGGATTTAGGCAACTCACAGAATTTGGTTTTTACTTTTGGAAGCCCATTTCTACTCCGACTCTCCCAGGTTAGTCGAAGAAGGTCACGAACCGAGTTTATGCTCGGCATTATGACGCCAAGTCTATGATTTGGGTGGTGTGGCTACGCCAAGTAATAATTTTGTAATATATTTCTAGTCAACAGTAGTGCCCCTAGTAATATTGAAGGTGTGACAGGTGTCAATCAAAAACTCAATCGAGAACCAATACATATAAGGGGGGAAATGTTTTTGACATCAAATTTGACATCGAAATAAACAATTGTATTTTTAGATATGGGTAGAAAGTAAAAAACGGGGCGGGTTATTTGTTGACCCATATTTGTTTTAAGATTTGGGTCAAAGAGAGGAGAGGTAGTAGTCAGAGGGACAGTGGAAGGTGAAGAGAGACAAAAAAAAAACAGAACAGCAGAAAGAAGGTGACTGTTTCTTGAGATCCAACTTTTTTCATCGGATTTCTTCCGTTTTCCGACTGGTTTTGGAGACTTTGTATCACTGCTGGAGTGCTCGGTAAAGTTCGTTCTCATCTGACGGTCCCACAATAAAGGGATCAGGCACTCTCATTGTCTCTATCATGGCCGCAGTTTATATACCTATCCCAATCAGAGAGAAGATGGGAAAGACAGAAAATAGGGGAGAGAAAATAGGGGGAGAGAGTGGGGAAGTCGTTAGACTCAGAGAGGAGATGGGAAAGAGAGAAAAGATGATAGAGAAAAAGAAGGGAAAGAGATGAGAGGTAGCGAGAGAGAGATGAGAAGGAGAGAGAAAAGGGAGAGAGAGAAAGAGCATCAGAAGATGGGAAGGAGAGAGATCTGACGCTCTCTCCTCTATTTTCCTTCTCTCCCTTTGCTTTCTTTTTTCTCTTTTCCTTCTCTTTCTCTCTTTCCTCTTTCTTATTTCCTCATCCCCTTTCCTCTGCCGATCTCTCTTGGTGTCTTGGCGGTGAGGTGGTGCGGTGATGAAGGTAGAGTCAGTGAGGTGACGCGGAGCTGGTTGTGGCGATGATGGCAGTCGGTGGTCATTGTGGCGATGGTGGCGGTCGGTGAATGGGTACCAAAATACCTGGAACCAAACCAGTACCGGAACCGTTGGTTCCGGGACCTCATTTTGTGGATCCGATAAATTTCGGATCTACTCGTTTTGGATCTAAAATTTTTCGGATCCACCCAACGGGTACCCGTGGGTACCCAGTTCCGTATAAATTTTATAATTTTATAGTTTAATTTACTATTATATAACAATTTTTTAACTTTTTTTTATTTAAAAAAAAGAAACCAATGACTATTATATAACAAATTTTATAATAAAATAAATTTATAATTGAATAGAATACGAAAATACAAAATACAAATAGGTTTTATGTGAAAAAAATAAAAAAATAATAATTTAAAACGGGTATCGGGTACCCGCAGGTACCTGCGGATCCTAGCAGTACCGGATCCGGAACCACCAATTGAGGTTCCGGAACCGGAACCGAAAGGATTCGGAACCGCTTCATATTAACGGGACAGGATCTGGAACCTTTAGGTTCCGATCCGGAACCGTCCCGTTGACACCCCTATTGGTGACAGGACTTAGCCCAGATCTAAACTTATTTAACCCAGCCTGTTTTTTTTCCTATAACCCAGATTTTAAAAAAATTAATTGTTTATTAATTTTTGGGTCCCACTTCTAATAGTTTATTCAGATGTAATGCTAGATGTCAAATTTTGATGTCCCCCTAGCATTTCCCCATATAAGAGTGATGCTACACGTTGTGCAACTTTTACTACATTTCTTACTGCCAAAACCATTTATGAGGGCACCATAGTAATTTTAGAATGGGTGCAAATCACGAAGGGTATTGAATTAATTTGTAACCATAAGATGCATATACAGTAAAAAATGCAGTAAAAAAGACAATAGGTTTAACATTTTCTTACATATAAAGTGTGTTGTTTTAAGGTGCCTCTAATTTGTAGGAGGGCGCAACTATGTTTTGGTTGCACTTCTTGTCTCATTATATGTGTTTCAAAGCAACCGTCATCTTATGCGGCTTAATTAGAAATGAAGAAGCTTATTAGCTTTAAATAGAAAATAAGTTGAGGAAGCAACTCACATGATCAGTTCACTTTCTATAACTGCAATGAACCCTCCCCTCACGCTTTAAGTCTACGAGCTCCCCCACACGCTACACGCGTGTGAGTTGGTTGTCTTCCAACAAACTCACTTTACCCCCTATGAGTTGGTAAATTATGCGGTAGGTTATTTAGCAAACGATGAGGAGATCTTGGTCCTACTTGGAAACAGCCCAAGAGCTGATGTGATTGAAGCGATGAGGATATCATTGAAATAAAAAATCAGTCTTTGGATCTACTCCATGTAGCACTCACTGTTAGGTGTAATCTCGGTGTAATTATTATAGAAATAAGGTTATAGGATATGGTTGGTATTAAGAAAAATGTAGTTGGTCGTAATAGGAATAAAAAGGAACATTAAAACTTTAAGCCGATGTTGTTTGTGCATTGTAGCAACAGTGAGACAAACACTACAAGTGCCAATCCATGAGAGAGGCTCGGTTGAGCTGCACTATTCATCTGGTGAAGCCTCTTATAAATATTAAAGATAACGTGCCCTACCTTTAACTGATTCTTTCGCTCCTCTTTTTTTCTGCTTTAATATGTCTATTGTTATTAAAGCTCCCACTTTGGTTTTGGGGGGATGCTAAAAAATTAGGCCTTAAGTCTAAATTTGAACCTTCCCTTCATTTGTGTTTTTCCTAGGGGGGATTCCTTTTCGTAAACAACTAAACCCTAATTAAAAATCTTAACAACCTACCACCACCAAGCCACCGCCACCGCTGCTGAAATAACGTTTTTACTTCGTAGCAAAGGTTAGGGATCAAACTATCACCTAACTAAAATTCTAAGGGAACTAACTAAAAATCTCTAACAAGAGTATTGACTTATTCGATTCTCAATATGCGGAATTAAGAACTAGAATCTAATATTTCAATCTATAGAAAATTAAGAAATTAACACCAGAGATTTTTGTTAATGAGGAAAATCCAACTGGGAAAACTCTGGGGCCTAGTCTAGTCAAAACAATCCACTAAGAATTAACGAGAACTTACAGACCAATTTACCACTCAACAGACACGATTTACGACTCCCTCTACGTTCTGATCAACAATGCTTCAGTTCAATCACAGCTTCGAATCCACGAACTACTCCTTAGTCAATCTCTACTTCACATACAATCCGGAACTCCACCGAATCAATGAACAACTTGAATCCACGAGCCAAACACCACACACAGGAAATCTACCGACGAGAACATAAAGTTTTATGTAGAAAATATGGAAAGATTTGTGTATCACTCAACACATGGTCAACCTAATCACTAGATTCATAAAACTCGACTCTACTGGTTAGATTGAAACCTATCTCAAGAGATTTGAGTTCTCCATCACAAAGATATTGAACTTCTAGTCTCTATAACTTGGGAACCATAACAATTTGATTTGAATCTTTCCAAGTATTATGTTGTTGTTTTGATGTAAAACAACCTTTATATATAAGATTTAGTCATACTAAACTCCTATGTAAAGTTTAAAACACATTAAAAGTCAGTTAGGCAAGTTCAAATTCGCAAAAATCACAAAATAACAACTATTTCGCAAAACCTAGAAGTCTGGTTTCAAAACCAGAAATCTTGGTTTCGAAATCAGCAGTGCATACGCACTCCTGGTTTTGAAATCAGGATTTTGATTTCAAAATCAAAGTCCTCGGGTCTGTTTTGAACTTTTTCCTGAGAGGTTTGATTTCGAAACCAACAAAGGTGATTTCGAAACTAGCCCTCAAAGCTTGATTTCGAAACCAACCAATGTGGTTTCGAAACCATCAACCTTGATTGAGTTTCATGCTTCCCACATACAGTAAAGCTTAACCAATCTATAACAATTAGTCTTAAACTAGTCTAACCACCTAAGATCAAGGTTTCTAAGTCACTTACCATCCTAAGATGTTTTTCGGTGTTGAGTTGAGTTGTAAGATGCCTTCTTCTCCGATTCTTCTAGTCTTCAATGATCAAAACATAGAGGTAAACACCCTAACTCTAACTGAAAGACATGGACTTACATTGAGTTTGATTTGACACGCAAATTGACAAATCTAGGAGGAACTCATGGACCTTATAATCTTCTCCTTTGTCAATTTCATGACAAAATCCCATACATAAGGAAATAATAAAATAAACCTTCCCATTACAACTCATATCTCCTTACATGGACTCAGTGACATAAAAGACATAAAACCTCCAAAAGATTAAGGCTTAACATACTTGGGGATGTTTCAACCTATTTTCTGCGCATGCTCACAAAATCCATCAAGGTACTACAGAATAAAACATTAATCAAAATACCTCAAACAGAGCATAGTAAAGTTATGCAATGCTAAAGCAATGCACTAAACACTTAAACAATCCCCTGATGTGATTTCTCCCCCTATCACATAGGTCTCCCCTTACATAACCAAGAATACACTATTCTCCCCATGTTTGTCACAAATAGAAAAAGGGTAGAAAAAAACAAAGGAACAAGGAAAAAATAGAAAGATAATGTATAAAAACACAAATACAAGCCAACCAACCATAAGAATGAACATCCAACTATCATATCATATCAGAGCAAAAGAAATAAAGTAGATAGTAAGATAATCAATAAAAAGCATGTTAGAAGGCAAGTATCAACAAGTCACACACATCAAAGTGTATCAAAGCTAACAACATACTGTATCAAAGCTAACATAAGAAATAAAAGCAAAGTGTGAGACTATCCAGGTTTCGAAAACCAAATGATATATGCATATTTTTAGATTTTTCAAATATTAACCTAATGCAAATAATGAGTATGCATGCACAAACATCTATAATGATATGAATTATGCAAGCTTCTCCTCAATCAGATCATAATTTTTTTTGATTTGAATAATATTGATCCGATCATTAATCAACATTCTAAACATCAAACCTACTTTCACAAGATTCAAGTTATAACCAAGTAGATGATGTACAATGTGATCAATTCAAGTTTCCAAGGTTATCAAGAATATAATTCATGTTCAAATCCAAGATATAAGCATAAAAAATCATGTGATTACAAGAATTTATTCAAATATAGCCATGAGATTTCTTTTATACGATCTATCACTTTACCCAAAAATATGATTATGGTATGTGTATGTGTGTGTAAGTGAGAACTCTTAGCAATGTAAGAGCATCCTAGGAAGTTGATTAGACAAGATATTCTTATCACTCATTTTACTGATCCGAACTTTACCCAGTATAGAAGAACAAATCACAACTTTTTCTTCTAAAACCTAAATTGACCATCATGGTTGGGTTGAAAAAGGTTGTGTTTTAGAATACATAATAGAACCCAATTGCATGAAGAACATGAGTCACCCTCTATTGGTTTCCTGTAGGATCCTATAATCATCTGTTATATGAGGAGATAAATTTAGGCAAGAAATACACTAAAAGCTATTTGGCTTATCATAAGGCCAATGTGATAAAACTTTAAAGAACATCGAGTTCCCAATCTTTTAGCAGGTACTTTCTCTTTTGGTGTTTTATACATTGAGTTCAACATTTTTTTACGAGAAATTACTCTTTTGATGTATATGCAATTGTTTGCTTTTTGTCCATATTCTAATTCCTATACAACAATGATAACTCAACCAAACTAGCTCGGTTCAAAACCAGATCATAAGATCAAATCATATCATTGCTTCTCAAACTAACTAGGATAATATCATAGAAATTCAAAGACTCACTATGTGCACTTTTAGGATCATAAATCAGTCAATGGATTATGTGAAAAGTTATATAAGATATCACAGGTTATATAAAAATAAAGTCAAGTAATCCATAAGACTATGATCTCATACACTCAAAGTGTTCAAGCATTCTATTTAAAATAGACAAGTAAACAAGAATACGAACACACAGTAAATCACACACATGTCACAATAAGAATCTAATGTAAGTAGACATGGTGTAAAGTGTGGTACACAATAGGGTGAGAAAGATATGATCATATGCAATATGAATTTTCCTACATGTACATATAAAACAAAACTAATATGCAAACCAAAAAATTAGAATGCAATCTAATATATACTCACTCAACAACCCTATCAAGATATGCAATAATAAAAGAGGGTGAAGTGAGAAACTACTTATCAAGTAATGATACAAATACTGCCACTAACCAATAAACATTTAGAAGTTTTACCGGAATTGTATGCAGTGTGAGTTTCAAGACTTATCTGTCTTCTTTTGAAACAAATCCATTTGAGTAGGCTTGGTTGTCTAAGACACAACCTTTTTAGTCTTTTTTCTCTTCCTTTTCTTTGAATATGATTTCGATCCACATGAATATGTACCTTGTTTAAAACTTTTCAGCTTTCCAATCTCTCCAGTCAATGCACGAGCCTTGTAAGTCAATGACTCTATTTGTTTTACAAGATTCTTGTTGATATTCTATGAATGCTTGTTTTATCTTCTAGATAGAATCTGCATTTGTTCTTCAAGTGACCCTTATACCACAATAAGAGCACACATTAGTAACATTCAAAGGCTTGGCTGGAGGTTTAACAATATGAGATGGACTATTCTTTTGTGGTGGTGGGCTTTTAGCTTTGACAAACTTTGTTCCTTTTGCTGATGTGGAACAAGTAGAAGCATCATAACCCAAACCATGCTTGTCTCCGACACTCTTGGTTGCATTCAAAATGTTAGAAAGCTTGTTAAATCTATTATTAAAATTCCCAAGCTTCTCATGAGACAAAGCCAAGTTTCTCTTGGATGTTGTGAGTTCAGATTCAAGAGACTTGATTCTATCTAAAGTTTTTTCATGCTCTAACTCAGGAAATTTAATCTTGTCAACCAATAAATTCCTCTTCATGCTGCTTCTCTCTTTGAGATGTACCCTTGAACTTAAGTGCTAAGTCGTTGTTCTTAGTTTCCATCAATGAGATTTTCTCATTAAGCTTCACATTGACCTTTGATAACTTCACACTCTTCTTCATTATGTTCTTGTACAAATCACTCTCATAATCACTTTGAAGATCATTAGATTCAGCTTGTGTATCTTCATTGTGATCATTAGATTGACCAACTAATGTAGTCATAGCCCTTAGTTTAGTGTTGTTCTCTTCACTACTTCCATCGCATCACCCTGAAAATCTTTAGAATCAGAATATAAATCTTCAAAGAGATCATCAGAGGATTCTAAAAAATCAATAAAAACCTTAATGGTTTCTTCTTCTTCGTTTTTGTTATGATTACTATGAAGATCTTCAGATTTCACACCTATGTCATCATTAACGTAGTCACAAGAAGATTCCAAGGTAGTAGCAAAAGCCACACCGAGTAACTTTATTCTTTTTCTGGCTCTTGAAATTTATGTGAGGACATTCATTAGAAAAATTTCTATAGCCATGGCTTTCAAAGCATTGAACTTCTCTTGAATTATTTTTTTTTTCATGGGCCTTCACCTTACTATTGACAACCTCTTTTTGATTGAGGATGAATTACCATATTTTTGAATCTTGCCTTTCTTGAAATTGAAGAACTCTATAAATTGTTCAAATAAAAACTCAAGCTCCTCCTCTTTGTCATGGTCATCCTCATATTCAGAATCAACATAGGTGGCATTCATTGATGCTGCAAAGGCTATGTCATTTGAATTCCTAGAGGGATGAAAATTACCTTCAAAAGTTCTCAAGTTACCTGCAAGTTTCTCAAGAAGAATAGCATCAATATCTTTACTCTCCTTAATAGCAGTAAGTTTGGCTTGAAACCTCTCAGAAAGAGATCTCAATACCTTACGTACTATCTTGGAGTTGGAAATATGCTCACCCAAAGCAAATTAAAGTAGAATTAAAAATATCAATTAATTCAACATAAAATTCATCAAATATTTCATTTTCATCCATCCTAATGGTCTCAAATTGAGTCGTAAGCATTTGAAGTTTGGCAATCTTGACAGTCTTGGTACCTTCGTGGGTAATCTCTAAAATATCCCATGCCTCTTTTGTTGTCACACATAAATATGCGTCGAAACTCAGCAAGTGAAACGACAACATAGATGGCATTGAGTGCTTTGTTGTTCCTAGTAGACTTTTCAAGTTCGTCAGAATTCCATTGGTCATTAGGTTTAGGAACGTCTTTGGATTCATTACAGGTATAAACTACCATAGTAGGATGCTTCCATCCATTCTCAGTTATCATCCAAATATGCTCACCTAAAGACTTAAGGAAAGCTCTCATGCGTGCCTTCCAATAAGGATAATTACTTCCATCAAACAATGGTGGTCGATTAATGACACTTCCCTCTTTCTGAGAATCCACAACCTATACTACGAATCAGGATCACACTTAGGTTATAAAACCCTAGAAGTGAAACAAAATTCTAGTCCTTGGATACAATCTAGGTGGACAGTGGACCACACATCAATTCAGTTTGGGTAGGGACCGATTTTCTTTCAGTCCCTATAGAATTTTTGAAAAAAAAAAGGCTCATAATCAATTTTAGACCCATAGTAAACTAGTTTAAAGTTTAACAATTGAGCTTATTGTATTGTATATATGTTCTATATACGAATAAAACTATTGTAAACTTGTAGTTATACCTATTGAGATTGAGGCATGCACTAAACACGCTATCAGCCTTAAGGCTATTTCGTCTCTGTACATGATAAGAGTTGCTACTTAACTAACAGTCTCAGGTGATCCCCGAGATTAACAGTCGATATGTTTGGTCAGGAAGCACCTTTGAAGTACGTAGACGATATGCCACAGATACGGTAATAAGCTAAATCTTAAAAAAATACGACACGGACATGGCAAATATATACTATATATATATTTTTTATTTCTTAACAATTAGTAAATAACGTAATAAAAAGAATTATGTTCTATAGTTAGCGCTTCAATATTGATGCTAGGTTGTTAAAACATAAAAACTTAAAAACATAAAAATCACGGAAATGATACATTTAGTTGTTTTACTATGTTTCAATTTTGATGTTCACAAGGAAAAATAAAGCAAAAAATTGAGCCATGTGGTGTGTCTTGACATGTCAACAACGAATCCAAAACGTGTACGTGGCATGTCTAAGACACGTGTCATGTAGGACACGCATGTGCTATATCTGACACGTGGCCATGCATGTCTAACATGTGTTTGTGCTTCCTAGGTAGCACTCAATACCAACGCAGTTGCTAACTTTACAACTTTTTTTTTGCTCTCTCCTCTCAAGTTAAAAAAACAGTTAAAAAGATGTACTAGGAGCATCTCCAATCCAAATAACGAGGGATTTGGAGGGTATCTTGGTCAAACCTGTTTTACCTAGACTTAGCTACCCTTGAACAATCCCCTTTTTCCATATTTTACATTTTGAAGGAAACCCTTAACATTGTTCACCCCCTTCTCCAAACAATAGGCAGCCCATCACACTAGTCATTTGTAAGACACATTTTGACCATGGTCTACACGGTTAACTTATTTGGAGAAACTTACACTAGTCTTTTTCTTATTAACACCCTATTTATTCTTACACTTCGTTTACACCTGCCTGGGTGTACATGGCTTTGAGCTAAGGGGTATTTATTTTTCTTTAATTTTTTTAGGATAATTTCGTCAACATATATATAATACATTGTAGTCTAAAATTCTTAACCATGCATTCAAAAGTTCATTCAAATTTTATGTTTTATGTGTGGTGCACAAACACAAGATTCGACTGTGTACCAGCCCAATGGTCGAACATAGATCTGATTCAAAAACTAACAAACACAGCAGAAATGTAAAAATAAATAACACAAAGATTTACGTGGTTTGACAAGATTGCGTACGTCCACGGGCAGCAGCGGTCCAATACTTTATTCAATGATAAGAGTACAAATACATAGCACCATTAAACGACTCCCATCTACTGTTAACAGAGCTCCCAACTGAGTCTAAACGCTCACCCCTACATTTCAACACATTCTTAACATGCAACTGAGTGATCTCGATGGATCATTAATGGATACAAACAATTGCTAATTTTGCAGTATATATAGACTGCAAGTACTACGAAATTAGTAACCTACCAAAAATAGGAAACCTAACTATTTTCAGAATAGGAAACTATTTCAACTTTGGGTTTTCAACTTGCACAGTAATTCTCACCAAACCACAATAGGAGAGTCTGGAATAATCCGTGGTCAAGGCTAGGCCCGCGGCCTAGAGATGGGTCGGCAGCCCCGAACATGATTAGCACCAAAATTGGACCAGAGGCCCAAATAATAACTTGGGAGGAAGCAGAGGGGGGGCCAGCGGCGTTACCTGAGCAGCCCCTCCTGGCCGGCCTTACTTGGGTGGTCCCACTTGGGTTGCTTTACCTGGCTGGCCCCACCTGGCGAGCCTCACCATTCTGATCATCATCCTATGTGCAAATTAAGCCACTAAACCTAACAAATCTCTACCTTGTCTAGATTTGTAGGCCACATTACCAATTGGCTCTAACACTCTGATCATTTTTCACCTTGGCATGAAATCTCTGCCATGCCTGCAACTAATCGCTACTTGAAATTTGTCCTACAGTTATTTGAATTAACCATTTTACTTCGTAGCAAAGGTTAGGAATCAAACTATCATTAATTAAAATTCTAGTAAAATAAACTAAGTCGTTAATAGAAAATCTCTACGAAAAGTATTGACTTATTTGATTCTTAATGTGCGAAATTAAGAATTAGAATTGAATATTTCAATCACTAGAAAAATAAGAATTAACACGAGAGATTTTTGTTAACGAGGAAAATCAAACAGGGAAAAACCCCGGGCCTAGTCTAGCCAAACAATCCACTAAGAATTCAACGAAGCATAATACCGTTACCTATTGATAGACACAAACTCCATGCTCTGAACAATATATGTTGTCTTCTCATGATTTGAATCCACAAACTGATCCTTAGCCAATTAACAATGCGTCTCCAACCTAGAAATCCACCAAGTCCCGTAACTTGTACTCACTCGAACTCCACGAGCAAACCTACTTCACTTGAATTCGTAAACAAATCACCACTCACTGGAAATCTACCAATGAAAAACAAACTTTTATGTAGAACAAATGATAGAAGGATTTGTGTATCACTCAACATATAGTCAATCTAATCAATAGATTTGAATTTAGTTCATCAACTGATTAGAACTTGACTCTAGAACTTGAAAATCCTAATTTTTTACTTTAACTTCCAAGTATTGTGTTGATTTCTCTACCGATTGTTTTGGTGTAAAAAAATCAATATATATATAAGGTTTGGTCGAGCTAGTTTCCTATAGAAAGTTTGAATCACTTTCAAAGTCAGTTTGGAAAGTTCCAAAACGCAAAAATTACAAAATAACAAGTATTTTATGCAAACCCAAAAGTGCGATTCCGAAATCGGAAAGGTTAGTTTCGAAACCATTAGAGAAAATCTTACTGGTTTGAAATCATACTTTTCTGATTTCAATAGCCATGCTCTCAATTAAATTTGGAACAAACCTAAGAAGGTTGATTTCGAAACTAGCTTGGGTGGTTTCACAACCAGTCCTCAAGGTCTGATTTCGAAACCAACTAAGGTAGTTACAAAACAAATCAACCTTGAATGAATTCCAAACTCTTTTTTGGTTTAAAGTCATTAACCAACCTATGTCCATTAATTCTAAACTAATCTAACCACCTAAGAATAAGGTCTCTAGGTCACTTACCATCCAAAGATGGCTTTCGAAGGTGAGTTGAGTTGCAAGATTCTCTTCCTCCGATTCTTCAAATCTTTAAGTATTCAATGCTCAGAACATAGAGGCTACACCTAACTCTAACTCAAAGACATGGACTTACATTGAGTTTTTGAATTGACACGCAAATTAATAAACATAGGAGGAACTCATTGTCCTAACACTACTGCCTTCAATTACACCTTTACTAGCATCAACTTGATAGTGAATCAAGATCTTGCAAATGATTCCATCTACCCTTTAACTAACTGATAAATTCTGCAAAATGGTTTCTACTGTATTGAGAAGACTTCAAGTGTCATGATACAACTTTAACTTCTACAACTGTCATACTACCTACTCCTGTCTTCAAAAGAACCTCAATTGCCTTCAATACCACTAGTAAGCATCAATCACCTGTCGGTGCTGCAATTTTCGTCTGATGACGCCAATTACCCGAAAGTACTCCACCTGCACCTGAAGATGACAATTACCCTGAAGGTGCCGCAAACTGTGCCCTGAGGTACCAATCACCCAAAGTTGCTGCAACTGCATATGATTCTAATATTCAAGTAGTTCGAGAACTTGTCTCCCATCACCCATCTGGTAAGATTTAAAAAAATATATGTCGTAGTTACTGTAACTTGGAGTTCCCTGAAACACACATCAAACAAGTCTACTACATGTGTACCTCTGCTTTAGTATAAACATCACAAATTGCATGTACTATTGTCTAGGAGACTGCTTCAAACTGTACAAAAACTTCTAATGTTTACACACCCAATGCATCTTTACCAGCAAACTCGAACTCTTCTGGCTGAGTCATATGAATCTCCTTCTCCAAATCCCTATACCAAATCGTTAACTTCATATCGAGTTGATCAGGCTCAATATCAAATTTTGCAATCAAAACCACCATAGTTCGAATGGAGACATCCTTCACTACTGGAGAACATTTTTTAATATAATCAATGTCTTCATGTTGTACGCATACTTTTGCTACCAAACTGGTTTTGAACTTTACTCTGCTGATGCTTTTAGATCTTTCCTTATTGAAGTATACCACCATACACTTGACTGTTATCTCTGTCTTGGATAACTGCACCAGCATCCAAGTCTTACTAGTGTGAAGATAATGAATCTCCTCACCCAATTCTTTATTCCACTCCATCCTCTATTTTCTGCTTTTGTGGAAGAAAGGTCTTCGTCAACGATCAGTCGCATATACTACATCTCATTCGTAAACTGAGTTAGTTCATGAATTTTTCTTCTTGGTCTGTTGACAGCTATGCTATATGCTAGTTGAGGTACCTTGAATTGCAGCCTCTACATCTCCTGCTTCAAAATCCTCATTGTCAAATATTACAGTAGGATTCTTGTCTGTCTAAACAGATCGATCTCGATCAATTGGAATTTCGAAAAACTCTACCTGCTCTTGACATCTCTCTGTCTTACTCTCCTTTTTTCTGATATCTTCTTGAATATCGCAGTCTCATCAAATCTCACATTTCTGCTCATCACCTACATCTTTAAATTAGGACACAATTGCTTGTATCCCTTCTTTCCAAGCTTACAACTCAAGAAATCTACTTTTTTACGACTCTAGTTTTCAACTTTCTTTCCCTCACATGGTAATAAGCAGTGGAAAAATAAAACACGTGAGATAACAAAATCAAAAACAAATGTTTCAGACCATACTTCCATCGGAGTCGAATCTCCAATCTTTGTAGCAGGTAACCAATTGATGAGTTGACACACATAATTCACTGCCTTAGCCCATAATACTTTTTCCAATCCAGCATTGGACAACAACCACCGTACCTTCTCTAGTAGAGCATAATGCATATGTCCTGTCACCTCATCCTATTGTGGAGTCTTATTTACTGTGAAGTTATATTCGAACTCTTCATCTTTACAGTTCTTCTACATGAATAATTCAGGCACATACTCACCACAATTGTCTGAATGTAGCGCTTTCAATTTCCTATCTATCTTCATTTCAACTATCCTCCACAAATTAATCAAGACTTCATCCTTATGCTCTATGGTGTACACCCACATTCATCTGATGAAGTCGTCAACTGATGAGACAATATATTGCCTTTCTCCCAACGTTGTTGTTTTGAAAGGCTTTCGATCATCTGTGTGATCATCATCCAGGATGCCACTGGTGGTATGCAATATTGTGCTCAATTTCTTCCTAGTTTGTTTCTACATCACACAGTGCATGCAAAACCCTGATATACTAGGTTTCGCTCCTTCCAATAAGCTTTGCTGCATTAGCCTCTGCAAAGCTTTTTCAAATGCATGTCCTAGCCACACATGCCAAAATCTGGTAGTGTCACTACCTAAAACTACTACTGCACCTGTAATCATATTTCTATGTACGAAATACAAAATACCCAACTTTATTCCCTCCTTGAACATTACTGCATCGAAGTCAACTCCTATTTCTGCCTCAGGTCTGGCTTCCAAATCTAAAGGCTTATCCTCCAGTACAACTTCCAAGTCTAATGACTTAGAATGTCTTGCTTACCCCTTATTGGTTTATGAAAGGGAGCGCCCTTATATCACTATAAGTTTTCCCCCCTATACTACTTAAAAGCTTATTCAATACTGGGGGTGGGAGGCATCCTCAAATTTTGTGCTACCATGTGCCGTCGAACTTCTCCTTTGAACTTTGTGTCTGCAACTGATGTTATGGTGACATCTTCTCCTTTAAAAATTCTCAGATCTAGTTTTCTCTAAAAAATGGTCGGCGGCTTGGTGGGCCTGGCGGCCTGGTAGGGCCGGTGGCCAAAACTCCCACCCCAAGTTCCCTGGCCAATCTTCTACAAGCAACCTCAGCTCTAACCCGACTTTGATACCAGTTTGTGGTGCACAAACACTAGATTCGACTGTGCACCAGCTTAAGGATCAAACACATTTGATTCAAAAACTAACAAACACAACGAAAATGTAGAAACAAATAACACAAAGATTATGTGGTTCGTCAAGATTGCCTACGTCCATGGGTAGCAGCGGTCCAATACTTTATTCAATGATCAGAGTACAAATACATAGCACCATTAAACGACTCTCATCTGCTCTTAATAGAGCACCCAACTAAGCATAACCCATTATCCCTACATCTCAACGCACTCTTAACATGCAACTTAGTGATCTCGATGGATCCTAATGGATTCAAACAATTACCTAATTTCGCAGTGTATATAGACTGCAAATACCTACGAAATTAGTAACCTAACCAAAATAGGAAACCTAACTAATTTCGGAATAGGAAACCTATTACAACTTGGGGTCTTCAACTTGCAAAATAATTCTCGCCAGACTGCCATATGAGAGTATGAACAATCCACGGTCAAAGCTAGACCCGCGGCCTAGAGATGGGTTGGCGGCCCCAAACATGATTATCACCAAAATTGGCCTGGAGGCCAAAATAACAACTCGGGAGGAAACGAAGGGGGCCGGCGGCCTCGGGATGGCCGGCGGGCTTACCTGGCCGGCCTCACTTGGGCGGCCCCACCTGGGCAGCCTCACCATTATGAACGAGCTATTTCATTTAATTTCTGATTTCAACCAATTATCTTTTACTCTACTTGCACAAAAGAAAGAAATTAAAAAACATCTCATCCAAGGTGTAGTAATTAATGAAATTCACTTGAAAAAAATTAGGGTTGGAAATTAAACCATGATAAGATCAGTGGAATGTGATCCGAATGAAGTACAATAATTTAAGTGGTTGCAAAGAGGTCTTAACATTAGGAGAAGCAAAACTCACTTTTATTCTTAGTTTCTTTTTGCCTTGTCTTTTTTATTTCTACAATAGGACCAGACACACCTCCTACTCTTCAAGATATGCTCCTTCATTTTGCTGTCATGAAACATAGAGCCTGGCACTACTAGTACTACTACTACTTCTAACTAGTTAACCTCCTCTATATACTCTAGCTTCCTCCCTACCTCTCTCTCTCTAGATCTCTAGCTTTTTAGCTTCTTCTTCTAATTAAAACAACTGAGATGGATCCTGCTTCAAAGCTAATGACTATGTCCACAATTAAAGAGAGCTTGGATAAGCTGAAATACATGAAGAAGAATATCAATGAGTGGCAGATATGGAGTGGATGGTCTTTAAAATATACTATGTATGCAAGGTGGAGACGACGACCGTAGCTACACGAAGAATTCAGAAGCCCCAGCATCAGCAATCAATTTATCAAAACCATTGCTTGAATCAGAAATTCAATCCATGAAGCTTTTCAATGGAGAGATTAATAATGCTAATTATTCATTATTAAGAATAGCAGACTTGGGTTGTGCAATTGGGTACAACACATTGGCAACTGTTAATTTGGTTGTGGAGAGCCTAAGACGATGGTATATCGGAGAACTCGGAATTGAACCCGAGTTCGAAGTCTTCTTCTCCGATCTCCCATCTAACGATTTTAATTCTCTCTTTAGGTCCTTGCCACCGGTCACCGATAGTAGGAAAAGATGGTATTTCGCAGCCGGTGTATCGGGTTCACTCTACCACCATTTATTCCCTAAAGGGAAGCTTCATGTGATTGTTAACTTAAGTTCATTACACTGGCTTTCTAAGGTATAAATATACATAATTCTTGCATCAATTAATACTATATATGTTGGAAACTTGGCTTTGACCGAGTTATTTTTGGATTAAATTAAGTGGGACCCAATAATTTTTTGTGTGAGTTATAATAGTTTCCGGGTGAATGAGAAAAAATATTTAATCCTGAAGAGTCCCATGTGGATGGAATTAGTATGTTGGTGTCGTTTCTTATTTGAATAGGTGTCTTTTAGGTCCTTACACCTTTTGTCCTAATTTGTGCCTCTTCCTAAGAGTCGTGTCATCATCTATAAATAAATTTTTTTGTTCTAATGTTTTGATATATCAAAATATTCTAAGTGTGTACGTCTGTTTTCAAGATAGAATAATTAAGTGTGATTCGTGTGTTTCCTTCCTTAAAGTGCTTTATCGAAGGATTTTGATCGTTGTACCTAGGAGACTAATCGCCAATTGATTCCGTAAGCACCAGTAGTGGGGCGAATATTATCTTAAGGACATTGAATTTAATTCAAGCCTCGATCTTCTTTGCATTTTATTTTATTTATTTTTAACGTTTGAGGTTTTGCAGATTCAAGTTAGAGATTTTGATACAGTGAAAACAACAATCTTAAGACAATATTCACTCATTTCTCACTGTTATCTATCTCTTAGATTTGTTATATCCTTACTTTTCTCTATTTTTTTCCTTCTCGTTATGGTATTCTATTTATTTGAAATAGGATACGGATCTGCAATTTTATAGTTACAGAATTCTGATCTGAAATATCTAGATCAACTAACGTATTCTATTTAATTTGAAATAGGATACTTATCAGTACTAAGTAGTACTAACGTGGACTGTTAAGTATTTAAATTGAAATAGAATTCTGATTTGTTATCTAAGTACTCAATTAATTATATTATTAAGTATTATTAATTAGTAATTAACGTGTACAATTAAGGAAAAACAGAAAAAATATTTTGGCAAAAAAAAATGTTTTGATTATTTTATTTGTCCTTTCTTTTTTTCTCTCATGTGTTAATTGCAAAAACAGTTTTGCAAAATCCTTAGAGTTTTGGTTCTCTCAACTTGGACGGGGAATGGGGCGACATTTCATGCAATCGGGTCGACGGGCTCGTGCCTACTAGGTGATAATCCCTATCTCGTCTTTTGTTCTCTTTCATTATTGAGTTCATATCCCATGTGATGAAGTGATGATGTAACAGTGTTTTGATGATTCAATGAAATCTTGCATGCAATTTTGACGGTAAAAATGTCATAAATGTAAATTTTATGTCATGTGATTTTTAGCATGTGTTACGTGATATATGTTAACTTTGCATGAAATGATTAATGACATGCATGCATGCAACATGAGGTTTACGTGAACATGGGTTGAGATCTTTACATTGAACATTTTGCACGATAAATGTTCCATAAAATGGATGCATGCATGAAATGATCAAGCATGTGACAATGAGGTATTTTTCATATGGAGCATGGTACATCTTTTTCAACATGAGTTAGTATCACTATTTTGCCATGTTTAACATGATTGACATCGTGCCTATGACTTCATCATTTTTGCAAAAACATTTTTGCGTAATGAACATTGCTTACACCCCATCTTTGTGCTTAAAGTTTTGACATCGTAAGTTGCGTTAATTTACTTGTCTGTTGATTTCAAGTAATTAGTGACTTGTATTAGTGTTTTGATTATTTTGCTAGTTTTAGATCAAAACACTCAATAAACCTCTGAATAAGATATTTTGGGCCTGCGAGCCCATACCTTCATGGTGGGCCCACGGGCCCTCCTTCGTTTCCCCTATTTTCAGCATTCGGGCTCTCTATCAGTTGCTATGAGCTTAAGGGCTCATTTCTCGGGCTCGGGCCTAAGGGCCCGCCTCCCTGCCAGGCCCACGGGCCTAGATCCATTTTTCCAGGGCCCAAAGCCCATCACCATCACTCGGGCCATAGGAGCCTATCCTCTTCCTTATGGGTCCAAGAACCCACATCCTCTTATGTCGGGCCTAAGGGCCTGATAACTTGCCAAACCCTAAAAACAAACAATAATAGAGATTAAGGTCTCTAGCTTAGTTTACCCTAGGGTTAGTGTAAGGTCCATAAGTTCCCTCATGGATTTTGTCAATTTGCGTGTCAAATCAAACTCAATATAGCCAATGAGAGTTTGCAAGTTGTCTCTACATTTTTTACCAATGAAGACTTATAGTGAAGGAGAGAAGACTTGTGCAAAGCTCAACTCACCACCATTGGAAGATATCTTAAGATGGGAGAAGCTTTGACAAAGGGGGAGAGATATTATCTCTACCTTCATTAAATGCTCTAAACATTCTTCAAGGTATGTATTTA
>MVGT01001798.1:0-7500 GCA_002174775.1 Macleaya cordata
ACAACATCTATTCTATCTGTATATCTAGGGGATCTCTCTATACATATATAAGTCATTTATGGCATGATATGATCGCCTAGCCGTAGCCGCATATCTAGGGGATTTTTGTTGGATCAGATCTTTTGCTCTGACGGAAGCTTTTGGACCTAGCAAAAAGGACTCTAAGCCTTCGCGCAAGCAAGCGCGAGAGAAGGAAGCAAAGTAGAAGCTTTGCCAGAAGCAAGACGAGGAAGCGGAGCTGTCGTAGAAGCGGTAGCTTCCCCCGACCGACTACAATACAAGAGTCGCGACCTACTTTGATTCAAAAAAAGAAAGGCCTTTCTTTTTTGCCCTATCTATAAGGGTACGCTCTGCTCGCCCTACTTTGATTCAAAAGAAAGGCGAACGGTTTGGCAACAAGCAAACGGCTTTCTATCATAGTTGCAAGGGGGGCTGTTCGCCTTAACTACTTAAGTACCAAAGGCTGCTTTCGGTTGGTTTCATAAGGGGGCTGTTCACTACAAGCTATCAGCGCTGTCTTAGATTGAACGGCAATAAGATAAGTCGACGTTCAATCTCTAAGGCGGGTTTCCGCTGAGAACGGAATAGTGTTCGTGTCCAAAGGTGAACAAAGCCCTAGCTTCTAGAGTTCGCTGCTTTTCCCAGGCCGGGGAAGGGCAACTACTGCTCGCCTTTGTTTGATATGTTCATTCAGTACCAATACAAACTACAACTACACCAAAGTGGAAGGGCCACTATAGAAGCTAGAAGTCGCCTATAGTAGAGTAGTCGGCCTATGCAAGATACGGCCAAAAAGCCGTATCGCGCAAGGCGCTTAGCCGGTCTAATTCCGGCTTGTAGTGATAGGGCAGGCTCGTAACGACATAATCCAATTACCCTTTTGAATCTTAAGTAGGGGGCTTAGCCCGCCCGCCTACCAATCAAAGAGGCTGAGAGTAAGCGTAAGCTCACCCGTAAGCTCGAAGAGCTTTCTCCGCCAGAGAGTGTGGAGAAGGGGAGAAGCGACTCGTCGTAGAAGCTTCGCTTCCGGGACGAAGCCAAGCCTAAAAGATCGACTTGGCGCAGGAGGCCAAGCATTCTGGGCTGGAAGGAGGCAAGCAAATGAAGGGAGGCATTACGGGCCGACTACAAGAAGCAAAGCCCTTTACGTAATAGGGGACTCGACAAGTCGCTTATAGAATGCCGACTACTAAGTGAAGTTCAGTAAGGGGGGAGGGAAGCGAAGCTTAGCGAGCTTTAGTTGGCCGACCACTACATAAGCCGCCGCGGTAATCGGTTTGGAAAGCTTCGAGCTTCCCTTCATTCGCTTCGCGGGAGCCGCACAGCACATAGCTGGAAGTCAGAGGGCCCGTACTACCTGCCTAACCCTTCGCTCCGAGGGACCGTAGATCGGAAAGCGCCTTCTAAACCACTCGGCAGAAGGGAAGGGGCCTATGTATTTGCATGACCCCTGCAGATTTGACCCTACCTACACCCGGAGCCAATCCCCTAGCGGTCCTGCCACCACGCCGCAGAACGGGAGCTCGTGTGGAACCTTTGATTTCTGGCGTAACAGTGGTGGAACGTAACCAAATATTACGGCCGCGTAACATAGGGGCCTACGGTACGGGGAACTCGGCCAAAATATGACACCCGAAGGGCCCGGCACGCACAATCCTATCCTATCCGAGTCCGAGTTTACCCCGTCATTGCACTTCGGACAGCCGTCCGTAGCATCATAACATAAGGAGCACCTCCCTTTCGAGGTACCAAAATGGTACGGTACATAGGAGGTTGGTCTTTCTCAACGTGGTGTATAGCACGAAAAACCTTTCGATACAAGATAGGGCCGTTCACATGAAAGAAGAGAAGAAAGGATTGATTCTCTTCTTTCTCTTTCTCGAGGGGGGAAAGATAAGTAGGGTCTTATGGAGGGAGGGGGGAACATTCGGGCGCATTTCTCAAAATCCTCCACTGCACCCAGGATCACAAGTGGAACGCTAAGCAGGGGTGGGGAGGCAGCGAGCCTATCAGAGAAAGCCGTTGCGCGCTAGTAGCCGCGCATCCGTTTTTCAGCAGGCTTCAAAGTGCTAGTTGTAGCGCGCTAGCGCGCGTACTCTTCTGTGGAGTCGCACTCCACGAGCCTTGTCTTCCCTCCAACGACTAGCTCCCGTTTCTTGTTCCGGTCCGACAACGAGGACGCTGCCCTGCCCTTCTCCTGCCGTGGAAGGACTTCCGCCTGTGGTGTGGTCCAACCCATGGGCGGAGTCGCCCTCACCCCCCACGGCTCAGTGCTCCCTGCTGCTTCGCTGGGCTTTACCCGTCCCCGGCGTGGACGCGGGCTTCTATAAGAGAATGAGAAGCTCTCTTAACAAGAAAACGCGAACCGCGCGGAGCCCACCCGAGTTCGTTTTCTGCCGCCACTGGCCGGCCGCTGGGGAAACACAGCCCGGCCCCCTCTCGGGAAACGGGGGTGGGGGGTCCAACAAGCACTTGCTGCAGAGGGGGCCCACAAGCACCCGGCCCGCCTCTTCTTCTTCAGTAAAGCCGACCTCTTTTTCGCCAGTGCTGACGCAGTGCGCACGTAGATAAGGAAAGCAAAATCCCAGTGGGGGGGCCGGTGCCTTTCTTTTACGGCCTAAACTCCTATTTGTCAGCCGTGGGGAACTACTGCTCGGTCGGGGGGAGGGGAAAGGCTTGGGCCTACCTATCCCGATAGGACCCCATAAAGGAACGGGAGCTGTTGAGAGGTTCCATATTGCCGAGCCGAAGGGCAGCACTTCTGTACGTGATCGTAGTATGTCACGTCGTCTCGTCCCCGCCGCATCGAAGAGTACCTATGCACTATGTTCCGGTTCACTGATAAGGAAGATAGAGTTGGGGTGGGGGTCTACGATGTGATACTAAAGTATGCCCCGGGGAGATACATGCTAACTATGGGTAGGAAGCAGGAACCATTATGTCCAAAATTTCGGGGGGTGACAGATATCTTATACTACCATCGATCCGAGAGAGCGGAACGACCAGAAAAAGAAGTGAAGTTAGAAAGCCGTATGATAGGTGGTAACTATCTTGTACGGTTCGGGGGGTAATCGGCGTACTCCGATCAGTGGGGGGGGAATCTTTGGCTCTATCGAACATACAGGGAATTGGAGGTAGCATTCCACCGATGTCAAGTCATGGACCGGTTCCTCCAGCCCTTTTTCTATGTGTTGGTGTTCTATATGACCGACATAAGACTCGACTTGCTAGATATTACGGAGGTTCAGTGAGCACCATGCCGAATCTCTCTACCATTTCCTTCTCTTCCACTTTGGCCAATATGAGTTCACCTGGTACTAGCAGCTTTATCGGGGAATTTCCCATCTCAGTAGGAGCTTTCCAAAGAAATAGCTTAGTAGCCACATTAGCAGCGCTTGGGATGATTTTAGGCGCGGCGTATTCCCTTTGGCTATATAATCGTGCGGTTTCTGGAAATTTAAAACCCGATTTCCTCCATAAATTCTCCGATCCAAATGGCAGAGAAGTTTCAATATTTATACCTTTTCTTGTTGGAGGGGCGACCGTCCGTTGAACTACCAAAGAATAAAGGGTAAACCAATGTGATCATGACATTGTAGGTGCTTGCGATGGGACGGATGCGACTTCCCTCATAAGTAATGGGTGGCATAGCCCGTTGCAGAAGTCCCCCCTTTTTTTGATCCATTTCTTTAGTCTTTAGGGAGCAAAGCCTACTCTACGTTGTACTTGAAAGCCAGAACTATACCCCACAACTATACCCCCAAACTATACTACTTAAAGCAACTGAAATCTTGGCTTAAACAACCAAGAAAACGTATGCGGCAGCCCATCTATTAGTAAGGGGCTTTCGCGCGAGAGCCACCAAGAAAACGTATGCGGCAGCCCATCTATTAGTAAGGGGCTTTCGCGGCTCAGCCGTTGCTTGTTTCCTTCGTAATGGGCGCTCATCCGTTCCTTGTTGGGGCCCTATACTAAACTAAGAAGGGCTACCTTATAGTAAGATAGGGGTCTTGCTTGCCCCTTTNATAAACCGTCCCTAACGAACGATCGGCTCATGTTTGAGCATGATGAATCACTTCGTGCCGACCTGTTGCCAATAAACTTTCCGGCCTCATATGAGAATGGAAAACTTGAGCATTTTCTGCATCGGTGGATGAAAAATCGCGAACATAATAATTTCTGGTTGACCATGTTCCCAGAAAAAAGATACTTTTTTTCTATTCGAGAAACGACGAGCACGACTGAAGTGGCTATACATACAAATCCATTTACGGATCTATATGCTCCGATTGGAACTGGAAGTTCCAGAACAGGCGGCTGGTATACCACCATAATGAAACTGCCTTTTCTTTTTTGTATTCGGATAGGATTTCTGTTGGCTTCGTCGGGAGGCTCGCGTAGTTTGTTACGTCAGCTCAAAAAGGATAAGTTGCATTGGAATCGAGAAAGTTCCGTGGAGTTCATAATTGCATAAAAGGAGTCAAAGTAGTGCCCGTTTCGTTTATAGTAAGGGCGCGTCGAGGCACTTCTTCGACGGTCCCCGTCCGCCCGGCCTGCCGGCCCGCTCTGAAGAATTCATGGGCCGGCAGGCGGGCGAGACAGAATGGGCGGGCACTACTAACCAAGCCAAGCCTAGTTCTCGCCGATAGGCGCTGGTAGCTTGCTTCCAAGCCTTGCCTTATATATGAGTTGTGGCAATGAGGTAGGCCCGAAGGAGCCTTAAGCACTTGTACAATGCTCAAGTCAAGGCTCTGGGCAACGAGTGGGAGGGAGTACGCGTGCTAGCGCGCTACGGCTGTTAAGGCGCGCTAGCGCGCTACAACTAGCAGCCAGCTGAAAAACGGAAGCGCGAGCGACTAGCGCGCCACAACTATAACTTTTTTCTCTGATAGGCTCGCTTCGCTTTTCAAGCTCCGCTCGCTGCTTTTCGCCTGCTGAAAAACGCTAGCGCGCGCTAGCGCGCGTACTCTTCTTCTCTTCTTTCTGTTCAGCCATATTGTTCGTGCATTGAAAATGGATCTTATACGCACGGGGAACTAGGACCCTTTCTGGCCTGGCGATACAAGAACAATACCAGCCCCACTCCCTTGATCGTTAAAAGCACCATCAAAGTACATGCTCCATTCCTCATGCTCATCTTCCGTAGCGAAAAGGACATCTTCATCTGGGAAGTAAGTTCTTACGGGTGCATACGAGGGCAGCGGATGCGAGGCGAGATGATCCGCAATAACCTGCCCTTTAATGGCCTTTTGGGTCACATATGTAATGTCGTATTCTGACAAAACAAAATGAGGTGCCATCGGGCTGTTCGTCCAGAGACCGCAGGCTTTTCAAACAAACAAGGAACTCCTGAGCGCCGCCCATTACGAAGGAAACAAGCAACGGCTGAGCCGCGAAAGCCCCTTACTAATAGATGGGCTGCCGCATACGTTTTCTTGGTTGTTTAAGCCAAGATTTCAGTTGCTTGTTGGTTGATAGGCTTTCAAGTACAACGTAGAGTAGGCTTTGGAGATCAGAGAGAGGAAGTAGGCTTTAGATAAAAAGTCCCTCTTGTGCCGGTAGTAGGGAAAGCAGCCGAGATAGAGAGAGCAGTTCCCCCTTAAAGTCTCAATGGGCAGTGGCTTAGATCACAGAGTTTGTTTTTCTCTCGTTCACGTTGATAGCCCGGGTTCAGTTCAAGCTGCTTTGCTTAGAGACGGGATCGTGACTTTGAATCACATCTCTTTCTTTCCTTTCGTTTCCAGCTTCGGATAGAAAAAAAGAGCGGAAGGGGGCGTAAGGGAGAGGAAAAAGCTTTAAAGGATAGGGGGCAAGACCGGCTTCGGGCAACTAGGCGGTGAGGAACCAGAGCCAGCAGCAGCCCTATGGAGTAAGGGGGATCCAATCGACTTCAAAGGTCTGCGATTGAAGGAGTGGATCGAGGAGCGAATACTGGAGTCAATTATGCCGGGTGCGAGGGAAGCATACCTACCGATAGAAGGAACTGATCTCGATACGGAAGCCAATCAACAGGTCCCCCCTCCCCTTAGTTGGCATCATTCCTATCAACCAATCTCTACCGGATCTAAGATGTTTGAAGTATCGGCATGAGCGAGCACAAGACTGGGCACTCGATGAGCAAGGGAAAGTGACGGAACTCTATGAACAGGGGAATCTTTCTGTCATTTATATCCGGTCCTACCATCGTCGAGATTGAAGGAGGGACCTCCGCAGGTAGTACCAATAGAGATGTGGGCCACTTCACCCAAGGGTGAATGTATCGGTTCTTGGGAGAATCCGCTATCGATGGAGGGTAGGGTCCCCCAGGGACAGTCGGGCGGAGGGTATAGGCATAGTGATTGGGGACATCCAGTAGTAGATGAAAGTGCTAGCACACCCTGGCAGGTGTACAGCAAGAATAGGGGCTGGGGGAGAGTTGGACAAGCATGAAAGATGTATGGGAGAGAATCAGGTGAATAAATATCCNCTGCAGGATTGGACGTCTATCTATCTCACCACGTCAATGACGGCGGAAGGAATGCCCTTCTTACGGCTCGTTACCGCAGCGCTCGTTCACTCCAAGTGTAGTGTCTTTTTCAACCAGTAGTGTATCAGCTCTGGCATTATTGAACGAAAGAGATGCCGGGTCGGTCAATTGCATTAGGTAGGAGATGCAGGACCTGTCTTAACCGCAAGTGCATTCGCTATTCGATTCCATCCTCGATCCCACCTACCGTATGTTTCTTCGGTCGGTATACTTTCTTCTCTATGTCGCCGTCTCATCAATGAGCGTAGATTGATAGAGATGGCTTTTGTGCCGGTCAATCTGTATCCCATTCTTCTGGTATAGTTTTGTTTGATCACAGATCGGCAGGTGATCCGTCCTTTCTCCCCCTTTCGTCATAAGGCGTGGTTCATGCATTCTTCCTTCCACTTACGTGAATCAAGTTCCAAGGCAGCAAGATAGGGCTCCGCCTTTAAACTCGCTTACTAATTAAGGCGCGCTTCGGCCCCCGGGCCCCCCTACAACTGTTGGTGCTCCGTATCGCCCCCTATTAGGTTGTGCGCTTAGCCGGTCTAATTCCGGCTTGTAGTGATAGGCAGGCTTCCTCATATATAACTGAATCTTTGAATCTTTTTTGTATCTCTTTCTCATCGAATTTAGATTTCTATATTCCTGATTTATGTGGTCGAAGCACCACTACACCAGGTGGTAAATAAAGTGTATCGTTCGCAGCCTTCATTCCTGCCTGCTCGCTTCCACACACGCCTTGCATTCTGAACGGTTGCCCTTCCTTCAGTCGAACCCTGCTCCCGCTTAGATGGAACAGGAGCCCTGCCAGAACTAGAACAGGTACAAGGGCGCCAATTTGATCGCTTATACAGACCTTGACTGCCGCAAATCCAGTCTTATACGCCCTCTAGATGAGTAATAGGGAGCACCCTGCTTTTGGTCGTCCATAGGAAGAGAGGGGTAAGCGAGCAGGTGTTCCCCATCTTTGCCAAAGGCAAACAGCCCCC
>MVGT01001798.1:12500-15000 GCA_002174775.1 Macleaya cordata
TAATGGGTGCTCATCCATTCTTTGTTGGAAAGGAAAGGACAAGACCACCTTTCGTACATTTCTACTGGCCCAAGAGATTGGATCTAGAAAGCACTTCCAGCCGGGTTGACGGCTGTGTGGCCCTCATTCAGCTGGAAGTCGGAAATCAATCCCGGCACGATCGATGACTTAGTCTCCTTCTTCGCTTCGACTCAACCACCTAACTTCTTAGAAAAGATCCGATAGATAGCAGCTACCTAAGGCTTAGTACTCTCTTCACCCTTCACCAATCAATTACCAGTGTTTAATCTAGTAAGTCCTAGTACTATGTTCTCCTACTAGGAGCGGGTTAAATGAAAGGGTTAGCATTGCCCGGTAATTGATTGGTGAAGGTGAGGGGAACTGCTCAGAAATTTATTAGTTGGTTGAGGGGTGACCGATCCGGTCAGTCAAGAAATAGGAGAACAAAAAAAGGTGTGTCTGGTCTGGTGTAGCTAATGTGACTTTCTCGATCTTTAGTTCCTCTTCTTTCTCTCTCTTGACAATGCTCCGGCTTCCCTCACTCAAAAGATCAGCCGTTGTGACACAGGTGTATCGAGGTAGGCCGTGGATTGAATAGAGAAAGAAGGGCTCGTATTTGACAGATTTCGAGCAACCCCCTACTAATAAGGCCACTCCTATCTCTTCCGGCTCTAAGCGACCTGACCACTTTCATGCTTCGAATGAAAAGTTGTGCTTTCGATCTTGTTCTCAACTCCGGGTCCGGTCCTTTAGGCGAGGCTCTTTACTTTACAGGGTGGTTCCCTTTACAGTTCAGAAATTCGTGGTTGGCTCACTTTTGTTTGTTTGGTTACAGTTCATGCCCACTCGTCATGAACCCCTGCCCGCCGAAACATTTCCTTTGAATAGATGCAGTTCTCCCCATAAAGAAAGAGTGAGCGCTCACTCTTTACAGGGCCCACCCAATTTTGTTGCGAAATCTCACCCTATACTAAGAAGGGAAGTGGGAGTATAGGTTTTTTTGAAGACATCTCCCTTCTCCATTATTCTAATCATTGAATTAGGTACGCCACTCGCCTAACCTACTAAAGCGAGGAGAGGGTTTCACTATCTCTTTTCTTTCCGAGTCTACTTGACTTCTTTTTTTTTCTTTATGCTGTTCGGAAAGACCAGTAAGTGGTTTTGGCATATCTTATGCAATCAATTGATTCTATCAGGTCCATTCTTCAGTAGTGCATAGGCTCCGGCTTCTGTAGTCCTCTAGCCGAGCCACTACTTGCGTGTGTGTAATTCATGGCAGTTTTATATTATGGAGCTATTCTCTTTCTTGGATTTTCTTTATAGTAGAGAGCGGTAAGTTAGTGCGGTTCTAAGGAAGTGGTAGCTGTTCCAGTACACAAACAAGGTGGTTTGGGGTTTTGTCTGTACGCATGTCAGTGTTGGCATTTCACTCTTTGTTGTGGGGTTGTCACGGATTGGCCGGCCATACGGATAGGGAAGTCCAAGAAGCTTTTTCTTTGTGGAGGTTTCACATCATATTAGTCATTCCATTCCTTCCGGATAACCTCAAAAGGTGCGTGCAGGCCTACCTAAGAATAGAAAGGGTACTTTCTGATTTGAATATAGGGCGACATATACGATGGGATATAGTTGAAGAAGAAGAAAACTGGTTCTTCTCTTGAGCCTATTTTGTTTGATTGATCTTGCCACTTAGAACTGGTAGGTAGGTCTGTCTTTCTCTGGATCCCGCTGAGCTGAAAGACATGAGACATAAATACCCAATATTTAAGATCTGGACCGGGCTCTCGAAAGCTCATGTGACCGGAGGTGGGAAGATATGGGCTGGAAAAGCATGTTAATAATAACCGCATGCCCTTATGCCCCGAGTGCTCAGCTTCGCCCCAGAAGTGGAACTAACTTGAGGGTCGGTATGCGAAGAGAGGTCTCCCTTGTAACAGGAGTGAAGAATGACCCGACCTGGCCACAAGAAGACAGGCAGAGTGGCGGGGCAATGGTACCAGACGTTAAGGAGAGAAAAGTGAGTTAGTCTCGATGAGAGCCCAGGCGAGTCTCGTGTGTGATAGTCTGACCCGGATTAAGAAAAGAGTTCCCTTCCAGGTGTGGGTTAGGTTAGATTACCTACCTGCCTTACGTGATAGGGCCCTAGAGCTCGAGGTCTACTTCTACCTAGATACATAGAGCTTGCCTTACCATCATTTCAGAGCCAAGCCCCCTCTTCTAATAGAGGGGAGTGAGAAAGAGATTGATTTTCGGATCGCTAATTCAATAGCTTAAAAATTGGTGGAGTTCGCCCTTTGAAGCATAGTTAAGTTAAGCAACAGGGGGGGTTGTTCAGCGAACGGGAAGCAAAGTCTCCATACCAACATTGAGGGCTTCGCAGCTATCCAGAAGAGAGTATGCGCGCTAGCGCGCGTACTCTTCTTCTATTCTACGAATCTAACTAATCTATGTCAGACTAGGTCTTCTAGAGTGAACTAGCATAGTATAGTTTCTCTATTTT
>MVGT01001798.1:22500-38709 GCA_002174775.1 Macleaya cordata
TGGGCGCTCATCCGTTCCTTGTTCCAGGAGATGTAGGAGAAAATATTTTCAAGGTGGTAAAGAGGGAACTGCCTTCCTACATGACCCGTCAGACTTTGGAAGTGCACATGAACGACGTGGAAACGGATGATTGGAGGGAACCTATCATCCAGTATTTGAAGGACCCTCGGGCTAAGACCCCGAGGAGGATTCGGCTGATGGCATTGAACTACACTTTGATTGCTGACGTTTTATTCAGGAAGACTCTAGACAAGTGCCTATTAAGATGCTTATCAAAGAAGTAGTCGTTGAAGTCTATGGCCGAAGTCCATGAAGGAGTATGCGGGTCGCACCAATCAGGCCAAAGATTAAATGGTTGATCAGAAGGCACGACCATTATTGGCCGACCATGATGAGCGATTGCATCAAGTATGCTAAACTAAAGGGTGTCCGGCTTGCCAACGTCATGGCCCTGTACAACATATTCCAGCATCAGAATGAAAGTCTATTATTAAGCCTTGGCCATTTCGTTTGTGGGCTATAGACTTAATCGGGAAAATCACACCGCCTTCTTCCAGGGGGCATTGTTTCATTATCGTGGCTACTGATTACTTTACTAAGTGGGTAGAAAGCCGAGCCGATGAGATCTGTTGAGCAGATCGACGTGATTCGGTTTATTAAANGAACGCTGTAATAATAATTGGGCCATGAGAGACCTTATTAAGTATTGCAAAAGAAGGGGCCTGCTGATAGAGCTGGGTGGGGAGGCGATACTAGTTATCAGGTCAGAGAGAAGCCTGGCCCGTAAGCTGGCCCCCTTAAATTACCATTACTTAATAAGGATTTGTTACGCGCCATATGCCGACGACTCACTACTTGGAATCGTGGGTGCCGTAGAGCTTCTCATAAAAATACAAAAACGTATCACCCACTTCCTACAATCCGGCCTGAACCTTTGGGTAGGCTCTGCAGGATCAACAACAATAGCTGCAAGGAGTACGGTAGAATTCCCCGGTACGGTCATTCGGGAAGTCCCTCCGAGGACGACTCCCATACAATTCTTGCGAGAGCTGGAGAAGCGTCTACGGGTAAAGAACCGTATCCATATAACTGCTTGCCACCTACGCTCCGCCATCCATTCCAAGTTTAGGAACCTAGGTAATAGTATCCCGATCAAACAGTTGACGAAGGGGATGAGCGGAACAGGGAGCCTACTGGGCGCGGTTCAACTAGCGGAGACTCTTGGAACAGCTATAGTAAGAAGTCCCCAAGTGAGCGTATTATGGGGGACCGTCAAGCACATCCGGCAAGGACCAAGGGAGATCTAGTTGTTGCATAGCTCAGGTCGGAGCAACGTGCCATCGGACGTTTAACAGGCAGTCTCACAATCGGGCATGAGTGTCCGGAAGTTGTCATTGTATACTCCCGCGGGTCGGAAGGTGGCAGGAGAAGGAGGGGGACACTGGGCGGGATCTTTCAGCAGCGAATTCCCCATACAGATAGAGGCCCCTATCAAAAAGATACTTCGAAGGCTTCGGGATCGAGGTATCATTAGCCGAAGAAGACCCTGGCCAATCCACGTGGCCTGCTTGATGAACGTCAGCGACGGAGACATCGTAAATCGGTCCGCGGGCATCGCGATAAGTCCTCTGTCCTACTATAGTGCCGCGATAACCTTTACCAAGTCCGAACGATTGTCGACCACCAGATCCGCTGGTCTGCTATATTCACCCCAGCCCACAAGCACAAATCCTCGGCGCGGAATATAATCCCAAAGTACTCCAAAGACTCAAGTATAGTCAATCAAGAAGGTGGTAAGACCCTAGCAGAGTTCCCCAACAGCATAGAGCTTGGGAAGCTCAGACCCGGTCAAGACCCGAACAACAAGGAGCACTCAACTACTAGTCTAGTCTAGTAGTTGTTTTTTTCTATTAGTTGCGATGCGAACAGACGTTTACTTATGAGATTAGTTGAGTAGGCTTGCGTTAGTTGTCCGCTATAAGATAGCTAGTTGTGGGGCTTTCGACATAAACAAAAAAGGCTGAAGCCTATCCGGCTTGGCTTCGCTATCGCTCATGACTTGTATTGTAGTCGTAGTCTTGTAGTCGGCCCGGAATGCCTCTGTAGTCTTTCTAATGCTAATGCCTTCTTCCTTCATTCATTTTCTTTTATAAGCGGTAGCTTCCGCGCCAGAAAAAAGGCCTCCTTCCCGGCCCGGAAGTTCGCTTCTGGCGACTAGCTTCTACCGCTAGCGCTTGGACTTGGAAGCAAGCTAAAGCTACCTTGAATCAATCAATGAATGAATGAAAAGGAACCTCCATGCAAGGACAGGTTGGTTCGAGGACCCGTTGGTCAAAGGAAAGGGGAGGTCCTGATCCCGGGACGGAGCCGTATGACGCGAGAGTGTCACGTACGGTTCCTTTGAGAAGGGTGTGATACCACCACCTATCAGGCCCGACGAGCGGTCCACGGAGCTGCATCCCTACTCACCTGGTCCATGCACATCGCTCTCTCCAGGAGGTTGGCCGCCTATCCTAGATCTTCCCATTTCCAAGAAGATCCCGGGCTCGATCCGGTTTAGTATCAAGGTGATTCTGTTTCTGTTCCTATATATATGGGTCCGTGCAGCATTTCCACGATATCGTTATGATCAATCAATGGGACCTGGCCGGAAAGTGTTCTTGCCTCTATCATTAGCTCGGGTAGTCCCCGTTTCTGGTGTTTTAGTCACCTTTCAATGGCTCCCTTAATGTATGTGCCAGGAAGTGTCTGAAGAAGCGGGCTACTCCCCGAAAATGCCCCGCCCATAGGTTCGTTTGTCGTTGGGGCTAACATGATTCCTTGCGCGTTCCTAGGTTATCAGTAACGCGGCCAGTAAGTCATCGGTTCAAATCAGATAACGCTTTTTTTCGGTATAACGCTCCACGAGCAGATCGAATGAACATAAATCTAAAATCAAAATGAATATCCTTCGACACTTATCTCCTCATCTTCCTATTTATAAGCCACAACTCACTTCGACGTTTCCAATTTCCCATAGAATCTCCGGGGCTTTCCTAGCCACTATAGTTTTGTTTAGTTATCTTCTTTGTCTGAAAATAGATTTGATTTGCTTCACCTATGAGAATTTCTACCAATTCTTGTTTTATTCATCAAAGCTCATCCTAATCTCAGTCGAGATTACTGCCTTAGCCCTGTCCTATCATCTTTATAATGGAGTTCGTCATTTATTGACGGATTTTTCGGGATTTTTGTATTGTTCTTTGATTAGATTTGCCAGAAAAAGATTGAAATGACCGTTAAAAATTTTACCTATACCTATAATATATTATATTATATAATTTATTTTTTTCTTATGAAATTTTTATTAGCGTTGATAGCTCTCTTCTTTAAAGCTTATGCCGTAGAAGCTGACATCAGGCTATTGGCGTGTTATCTGCATCTTCCCTGGCACGCTGCGCGGCACTAAAGCGATTTCCTAAAGGCCTAGTAGGCCTAGCGATGGGAGTGGTTCTATCGAATACCCAGACACTCGCTACGATACTTCAAGTCCTTGGCTGAAATGCCCAACAATTCTCTGTTGACATGGGCAAGAGAGTGACTTGGGCAGGTTGCAGTATCCTAACTCAAAAACCCGCTGGATATTTCTATCCCCAACCCACAAGATCCACTATCTTTCCACTCGGAGACCCACTTTTGCATTAGATCCTAGGCCAGGGTGGAAGCACCACCATATATATGGTAAGCCCGAGCACCAGCATCAGTAGTTTGCATGGTTGTATGTGTTTCATACTCCCCGAAGGGCTGTTTCGCCACCAAGAAGTAGTTGGACCCGTATAACCACTATCCCTATTGGATGTGGGGACGGAGCAAGCAGTAACTATTAACCCGGAACCGGGGCGATTTCTATCCAGTTAATGTGCCAGCAGATAAAAAAGGGCAGTGAAAGATTTCGTTTTTGATTTCGTAAGTACCCTCTAGTGTGTGCCCCTCTATGGTGTACCTGTGTGGGTCGAACCATCGTATATCCTCTCTCTAAACCATTGGGGGGCGATATGCAACGCATCCGGATCCAGATTCCGATCCATATGTAGAGACGGAGGAAGCATCCGACGCGCACCCCGGCACTACCACACCACACTCGGATTTACGGACTTAATCGTATAGAATTCTATGGGGACAAAGCGCACGGAGCAAAGAAGGCTCATTAAACTTTAATTCTCGCACACCATAGAATTAGATTATTATTACTCCATCTGATGAGAGGTAGCAGCATCTCTGCCATTTCTAGGGTTCACGGCATTCCTACCTTTGGGTAGGTTACTACCGCAGCTGGAGCGAGTCACAGTTCCGATTCCATTTGAACGAGCATTCCTATCAATTCCATTTTGAGGGGTAGCAGTAGATCCTGTCGATTAACTCGGTCCAGCAACTGTTCCGGGTCTAGTACCGACATCAGTAGCACTACCATGAGTTGACTAAGCGGATGTTGCACCAGTAGACCAGATCGGGATCAAAATCCATACCCACTTCTTTCGGATCCAACAACAGCATCTAAGGCAGGCATGGGGAGCATCAACTAGCCGTTGATCCTGTTGTTGAACCAGTTGGTGATCGGGACCTATAACAATAGAAAAATTAATATAAATTCATTGATTTTTCTATTGTTATAGCTCTATAGGCAGTTTACCTAGTTGACCGAGCTTTCAAGGACTAGGGATGCCTCGTTTCTTCCTCTCCTGATTTTGACCCCCAGCATCAGCATCAGTAGATCCTGTCGATTCTGACCCTCTCTAGGTTATTCAGTTTAGTAAGCCATAGATGTTGCAGTTGATCTAGCCGTTGATTCAGTATATGATTAAGTCGCTGATATATACGATGCAGCGATATATCGGACTGGAACCGAGCGAAGGGAAGCCTGCCCTATCACTACAAGCCGGAATTAGACCGGCTTGTAGTGATAGGGCAGGCTTGGCCAAGATCTGCAGATCCTTGCGAGGCCAACTAAGCGCTTAGGCCTAGGTCTTGTCCTGTCTTGGACAATTGCCACCGGAATCATCATTGTGTCTAAAGACGTTGAGAGTAAGGCAGCTACAGAAGGAAGGTAGCGTAGCGCAGCAAGATGTTGTTCTCTGATGCCGGATACGAGTTCCCTTAGTCCTAGCAGGTGAGGTCTTTGTGTGTTTGTCCTCAGCTGACGGGATGGTAGGGGAGACCCCTAGCCTGGAGAGATCGTCCACAGAGGCTTGGAGAGAAAGGCCGTTTCACAGGGTGCATCTCAGCAACAGGAAGGGCGATAGCCTCGCAACTATCGATGGAGCCGGGAGCTCCGAATCACCAATACACCCGATTACGAGGGAAGGGTTGTCATATGATCCCATCCATCATACACTGAACTAGCTATTCGATCTGTTCCTCCGCTAGGCCAGGTGCATCTTTCTCGCTTCGCTCGCCGAGTCCCCTTGACTTAAGATGTCCCGACCGAAAAGAGCGAAATACCAACTTCTAAAAGACATAAATGGAGAAGAGAACCGCTCTTATCTCTTTCCATTAGGCCAGGGGAGGCAGGCAAAGTCCATACTCAGAATTGAAGAACGTGCTCAAAGGCCGTTTATCGTGCTTGGTTGGCCACCAAGAAAACGTATGCGCCAGCCCATCTATTAGTAAGGGGCTTTCGCGGCTCATCCGTTGCTTGTTCCTATTGCCCTTGGCAGCTGCCTAAAGCCATTAAGCAAATCAATCTCCAACTGGCGAAGAAGCAGCACCAGAGCCCATAGGCGGATACCTGTCCACTCATCTATTTTTCTCCGAATCCGTTCCAAGGCAGTAGCAACCTGCCCCGGCAAATGAACCCTCGAACTCCTCTGCTTATCAATCTCCAGATTCCAGGTCTTCCGATCCTGGTCTGGCCAACCAGTTCCTTCCATCAGGGTCGGATAGTAGGTCCTTATCTGAATCCCACTGTCAATCTTCTAGTCCTTCCAATCCGTGTGTCCCCACCCGTTCTCAATCCATTCCTTATTCCTACCCTACCCTATCTCTTTCTTGTTTGTTTGGCCAGTTATCGAGTCGGAAAGGCCTCCCAGCCCCTCAGTTTTTTCATTCAAAAGGCTTGGTTGGTTATCGAGTATTACTTGCTTGCTTGCTTGAAGAAAGGCTTGAAAGTTAGTTTGTTAGAAATCGAGGTCTCGTTCTCGTCCTTGTTCTGGTGGCCAGATCCAAGGAGGCCGAATGCTGTATCGGATTGAATCGAGTTGGGTGGGGGGAGCAGGCAAGGCATATCTCCACTTGTAGCGGGCTGGATGCAGCAGATAGATTGATTCATCCGACTGGCTCGGCCGAGGTGATCATGGAGGGAGAGAGAGGGGTGGATACGAGATGGAGTGATTGTTGAACCGCCACATCCGACTATTGGATGGTGGGACCTACCAGCTATTCTTCGGAAGGAACGGGGTATCAGTCACTCTCCTCAACGGAGGAACCCGCCAAGGATTCGCTGCCTCTAGTGCCCGGAACCAAAACCCATCTCAATCTAGGTTCGATCCAAGCCCAGATCCTGAATCCTTTCTTTCCATCGGCCGAAGCCAGTGGTGCTGACCAGAAGAGTTAAGGGGAAGCGGCGAACCCTTAGAAATCTACTCTTACTGGGAGCTAATGAGCTGCCAACAAACCATATATTTGCATCCTCCGCTGGCCGAGGCAAGGTTTTTTCATTCCAGATCCGACCAAGAAAACGTATGCGGCAGCCCATCTATTAGTAAGGGGCTTTCGCGGCTCATCCGTTGCTTGTTCCCACCAGCTAGGCCATCTCACTCTCTTGCATCCGAACCANAAAACTCATCCATTTCATTGATAATAAAGGTGTTTACATCAAAATTGGCCGAAGAGATGGCATTGGCCTTCAGTCCCGAAAAGGTTGCCGATAGCTATATCGGCCGAGGTACAAGGTAAAGGGCCGAATATGCGTCTCAACCAAACACATAAAAAAAAAAAAAAAGCAAAACGAGCTATTCGGCCTAGGGGGCGGCCGGGGAAAGAACATCCCTAATAGTGGTCCATCTTATCTTGCTTCGGCGGATTATTTTTCTACATAAAGGGCGTCCCGTGCAACCTTCACCCTCGACAACTCCTCTTGTTTAGCCGAAAGCGCGGTGAAGCTTTCCTTGACAACAGGTTCTAGTTCTGCGACAGATACTTGAATCTTGGCGCGGGCTTCGTTGACTGAGTTCAAGGATTCCTGAATTTCGGCAAACTTCCTTTCCAGAGCTTGAGCTTCGGTATCCTTCTAGCCAGCTGCTCGTGAAGATTCAGCAAAGATCTCCCAGGGACTTCCAGTTCTTTGGTGCCGGAGGTCATTTCTTTGGCAAGATCGAACATTTTGTCAAAAAGGTTGGGGATCTCGGCATAAGCGTGCTTGAGATGGTCCGCCTTGGAGACTATGTCCACGAGCTCTCTTAAGTGCCTGCGTTGCCGACTCGTGAGGATGTTGGAGTCTGTTAGCGCCTTAATTTTGGGACCTAGCTGCACGAAGGCTGGGTACATAATGGCGTTCTGGAGAGGCTGACTGGAAAACATGCGAATTTCGGCCAAGTAATCCGCCAGGGCACCAAGAAAACGTATGCGGCAGCCCATCTATTAGTAAGGGGCTTTCGCGCGAGAGCCACCAAGAAAACGTATGCGGCAGCCCATCTATTAGTAAGGGGCTTTCGCGGCTCAGCCGTTGCTTGTTTCCTTCGTAATGGGCGGCGCTCAGGAGTTCCTTGTTCCTATCACGTAAGAGCCTTTAGAGATAGGGGCGATCCAATGGACTAAGTTATCGGCCCAGTTAAAGAACCCGTTCCGGCACCATCGTATCCGATCGATGAAGAATGACTTGCAAAGGGGTCCCTAGTTCACAAGCCTGTTCCATAGCTAGCCCGGAACCCTACTCCGTTGAAGCACACGTTTACCCATGGGACGAATTGATCAAGTCGAAGAATCCGTTCCATTCCAGTTCCTGCTGTTGGGGTTGATCCCACAGAGGCGCGAGCGGGATGAGCTAGGGACACAGAGACGTAGGTGAAGGTACCCGCAGAATCATAGGTTGGTACAGAGGCGGCATTCCCGCCACTGGTCCTGGATTCAAATCCATACCCAAATCGAGTACATCAGTGAAGGAAGTTCGGGATTGAGTTTTTACCCGGAGGAGCAGAGGAAGAGGCAGCCGTTTACCCAGCAACTTGTTGGAAAATAGGGGAGCACCTTAAGTTGTAGGGGCCCCCCTTTTGGGGGGCCGAAGTGCGCCAGGTTGTGAGTTCTGGTACTTGGCTTAAACATGCTGGGGGGCAACAAGCAACTGAAATCTTGGCTTAAACATGATGGGGCCCTATACTAAGAAGGGGCCCCAGTATTGAAGTTGCTTGCCCCTTTAAGTAAGATAGGGGAGCGCCCCGCCTATTACTATAAGTCTTTTCCCCCCCTATCTTACNGTTATTGGAGTTGGAAGGTTTGGACGAAATGAGGTTGCGGGCTCTGAATGCGCTGCAGGTATCTAAAGCAAGGGCCTCTCAAGCATACATTAAGAAAGTCAAGTCCAAAAGCTTCGAAGAAGGGGACCCTGTGTGGAAAGTCATCCTACCCAGGGTACATGATCCAATGTATGGGAAGTGGTCACCAAATTGGGAGGGCCCATTTAAGGTTAGCTCAGTCTTGCCTAGGGGTGCGTACAAGTTAAGTAGTTTGTCGGGCGAGAAACACAAACATCCTATCAACGGAATATATCTGAAGAAATATTCTCCTACAGGGATAGTATACCTTCGGAAAACTCATCCATTTCATTGATAATAAAGGTGTTTACATCAAAATTGGCCGAAGAGATGGCATCGGCCTTCAGTCCCGAAAAGGTTGCCGATAGCCATATCGGCCGAGGTACAAGGTAAAGGGCCGAATATGCGTTCGGCCATACACATAAAAAAAAAAAAAAAAAGCAAAACGAGCTATTCGGCCGAGGGGGCGGCCGGGGAAAGAACATCCCTAATAGTGGTCCATCTTATCTTGCTTCGGCGGATTATTTTTCTACATAAAGGGCGTCCCGTGCAACCTTCACCCTCGACAACTCCTCTTGTTTAGCCGAAAGCGCGGTGAAGCTTTCCTTGACAACAGGTTCTAGTTCTGCGACAGATACTTGAATCTTGGCGCGGGCTTCGTTGACTGAGTTCAAGGATTCCTGAATTTCGGCAAACTTCCTTTCCAGAGCTTGAGCTTCGGTATCCTTCTAGCCAGCTGCTCGTGAAGATTCAGCAAAGATCTCCCAGGGACTTCCAGTTCTTTGGTGCCGGAGGTCATTTCTTTGGCAAGATCGAACATTTTGTCAAAAAGGTTGGGGATCTCGGCATAAGCGTGCTTGAGATGGTCCGCCTTGGAGACTATGTCCACGAGCTCTCTTAAGTGCCTGCGTTGCCGACTCGTGAGGATGTTGGAGTCTGTTAGCGCCTTAATTTTGGGACCTAGCTGCACGAAGGCTGGGTACATAATGGCGTTCTGGAGAGGCTGACTGGAAAACATGCGAATTTCGGCCAAGTAATCCGCCAGGGCACCAAGAAAACGTATGCGGCAGCCCATCTATTAGTAAGGGGCTTTCGCGCGAGAGCCACCAAGAAAACGTATGCGGCAGCCCATCTATTAGTAAGGGGCTTTCGCGGCTCAGCCGTTGCTTGTTTCCTTCGTAATGGGCGGCGCTCAGGAGTTCCTTGTTCCTATCACGTAAGAGCCTTTAGAGATAGGGGCGATCCAATGGACTAAGTTATCGGCCCAGTTAAAGAACCCGTTCCGGCACCATCGTATCCGATCGATGAAGAATGACTTGCAAAGGGGTCCCTAGTTCACAAGCCTGTTCCATAGCTAGCCCGGAACCCTACTCCGTTGAAGCACACGTTTACCCATGGGACGAATTGATCAAGTCGAAGAATCCGTTCCATTCCAGTTCCTGCTGTTGGGGTTGATCCCACAGAGGCGCGAGCGGGATGAGCTAGGGACACAGAGACGTAGGTGAAGGTACCCGCAGAATCATAGGTTGGTACAGAGGCGGCATTCCCGCCACTGGTCCTGGATTCAAATCCATACCCAAATCGAGTACATCAGTGAAGGAAGTTCGGGATTGAGTTTTTACCCGGAGGAGCAGAGGAAGAGGCAGCCGTTTACCCAGCAACTTGTTGGAAAATAGGGGAGCACCTTAAGTTGTAGGGGCCCCCCTTTTGGGGGGCCGAAGTGCGCCAGGTTGTGAGTTCTGGTACTTGGCTTAAACATGCTGGGGGGCAACAAGCAACTGAAATCTTGGCTTAAACATGATGGGGCCCTATACTAAGAAGGGGCCCCAGTATTGAAGTTGCTTGCCCCTTTAAGTAAGATAGGGGAGCGCCCCGCCTATTACTATAAGTCTTTTCCCCCCCTATCTTACTTAAAGTGAATGGGGAATCGATTCGCTCCGTGAGGTGCTGTGGCAGAGTATTATGGGCTAATTCATGCCACATGAAATCCACCCACTCCTGGTCTTGGCCCGGAAGACTCAGGCTTTCATCTAAGATCATAATTTAGTCGGGTAGTAGTGGTCTACCACCAAAAAGTGGATGGACTTCCTCTGGAATTTTTTGATGATGACATGAAAGGTAGAGAAAGGCAAAGTTCTAAAGAAATGAAATGATAAATCTGCCAAACCAAAAAATAATAATAAAATGAAAACTTTTGGATTTGTAGTTCTCAAAATAAAAAAAGAAAGAAATCTCGAAAAAGTCGATATGAGATTCTTAATGATAGATCGGAACAATCTAGTAACCAAACTCATTTGACCCCTATTATCGGTTTTATAACTAGCCGAAGCCTGCTGTGAAGCTTCAGCGTCACATCAAGGTGACAGGATTCGAACCTATGGCCCTCTGTACCCAAAACAGATGCGCTGACCAGACTGCGCTACACCTCGTCTCACCCCCCCCCGGAGTCTGACCACCCGATCGATGAACACTCGAACCGAACTCGCCCAGCAACTTGTTGGAAAATAGGGGCTTAAAAGTACTTGTATTCATAGGGCCAACAAACACTACCTTTAAGTCAGATATGATAGGGGAGCGCCCCGCCTATTACTATAAGTCTTTTCCCCCCTATCTTACTTAAAGTGAATGGGGGCACAGGGACGCGAGAACCAATCCGAGGTTTCAACCGCTAAATCTGCCTCCACCTCTTTCACTTGAATTAAAAAATCCGGCTCGCTTCCGGCTACGTGTCCTTTGGACCCTTCGCCTGCTTAGAAGTGGATTCGAACCACTGACACAAGGATTTTCAGTCCTTTGCTCTAACCAGCTGAGCTACCTGAACCACTTTCCTAAAGTGTGTGTTTTCTTCATCGAAGAGCGCCCTACCTTACCAAGCAGTGGAGGAGCTTGCTCAAGAACCGAGAGCCGTCCAGTCCAGTCCCTGGCCGGCCCTCGTTCGGTCAGGTGTTCTTCGCTATAGACGCCACCAAGAACAAGAAAGAGGCTCTCCGCTCCTAGTCACTAAGTAGTGCTATTCTGTCCTCCGCTTGACTCCACCAAGAGGTTCTTTCTCTCACGTAATTTCGCCCGCCCGTTCAACTTCCGTGCCGGAGGAAATGGGATTCGAACCCATGATACAATCTTCTTGTATGTCGATTTAGCAAACCAATGCCTTAAGCCACTCAGCCATACCTCCAAGTTGTTGATCGGAATTGGATGTGCCGGGTTTGGTTGGTTGCCCGAAGGGCTATCTGATCCGATCAACTGCGTAAGCCGTAGCGCGCTAGCGCGCGTACTCTTCCTCTATGAGCGAGACTCTATCCAGATCTATGGATCCCCCCAGCATCCAAGTGAGACTCCATCCAAATCTGCCACTCGTTGGGCGACGCCTTCTTTTCTATGAACACCCCACCACTGAATGATGAACTTTGCCAGTCTTCGCCTCCGACCCGACCAGGAGAGAACACACGGTCAAGCCAAGCCCTTACCCGCCTGAATGGAATTCATATCTCCTTCGTCTGGTCGAGAAGGGAGAAAGCCCGGGGAACTGGACCGTGACTCTTCTATTACATTACATTACGGAGAAGTCCATTCTCGTCATGATCGATCCACGTCCTACCATAGTGCCCGTAGAACCAGGCTTGCTTAGCTTACCAAGCTAGCTTACTAAGCTAAGTGCGAAGGCATTTTTCGTTGATTGCACGAGCTAGCCAGAAGGTAGCGTAGCTTGCTTCTAGAAGATTCTATAGTGATCCACTGGAATCGGCCTCGGGTGAGGCCTCCCTGCGGGATTTGCCACTGTTCCGACTTAGCCGCCAGGATGCCCAAGATGCCCTCAACTGCTAGTTGGATGTATGCCAGAGTCATAACAGATTAAGCGGAATGAGCGCCCTAAACAAAAGAATGAATAATTCGCACAGGCAGATAGACAAATGAGGAACCCAGATTATGGACAGAAAAGAGAATGAATCAAAGAAAAGATGAAACTTTACAGAACGCCCGAAGGCAGTAAACTTTCTAGCCCGAAAGCTCTAGCCCCCCTAAAACCAGTCTAGAACGACTTTCTTTATACAAGAAGGAGCTGAATCGTTTCACCAACGGATTATGACTCCACGATCTGAGGCCAATGAGTGAAGTATCTGTAGAATGAGTGGTAGATGGTAGATGCTTTTCAATCCCAAAAATGCCTTTTCTTTTGACCGGCCTACCCAGCAACTTGTTGGAAAATAGGGGCTTGAAAGCCTATCAACCAACAAGCAACTGAAATCTTGGCTTAAACAACCAAGAAAACGTATGCGGCAGCCCATCTATTAGTAAGGGGCTTTCGCGCGAGAGCCACCAAGAAAACGTATGCGCGTTAGCGCCCCTTATCAATCAAGTTCTGGCGCGGCTCAGCCGTTGCTTGTTTCCTTCGTAATGGGCGCTCATCCGTTCCTTGTTGGGGCCCTATACTAAACTAAGAAGGGCTACCTTTAAGTAAGATAGGGGATTGAAGTTGCTTTAAGTAAGATAGGGGAGCGCACTTCTGTTTTCCCCTACTTGTATTCATGGGGAGTACATCTTTGATCTTTAGATTATATCATGGTCGGAGCCCCGCTAATGGTGACCTGGTCGAATTGGGAAAAGCATTAGGTATGCGGGGTCAATAAATTGGAGAACCGGGGACTCAACTAACATGAAGCACTTTTCCGGTAGAGGATTCACAGGCGGTACCGAAGAACATGTACGAGCTCCTTCTTTGCTAATGGAAAAAGAAAATTCAATGAGGATTTGGTTCATCCCACACGCACACGTCATGGACATCCTTTTTCTATGCCATATAGATCTTTATGTAACTCATGATAGTCAGGATCTTATACAACATAAACATTCCACCACAAAGCAAAGTTTGCTTTTGGTTCAAAATGATCAATATGTGGAATCAGAACAAGTGATTGCTGAGATTTGTGCTGGAACATCTCCTTTCAAAGAGAGGGTTCGAAAACATATTGATTCTGACTCAGAGGGAGAGATGCATTGGAGTACCGATGTTTACCATGCACCTGAATAGACACCTTACCCAAAACAAGTCATTGTTGGGTATTGGGGAGGTCCGTGCAGATCCAGTATAGTGCCTTTTCCACTCCACAAGGATCAGGATCAAATGAATGTTCAATCTCTACTTCTACTTCTAAGGCGAACAGAGATCTATTTCTTTCTTACCTCTCGGTGAATAACGAGAGAGTGAGAAAGAAATTGGTTGGCTCGAATCTTTCTGGGAAAATCCAGGGGGGATTTCATATTCTTCAGGACCTGATCGAATCATATCCAATGGGGGGATTCTATGTATCCCGCCATTCCCCACGATAATGATTCTTTCTTGGCGAAGAAAGGGATTCATCATCCCGTTCCAATATGATCAAGAACGGGAGAAGGAACTAACGCTTCGTTCTGATATCACGATTGACCGTTGACGTAGAAAGAGTGTTATTGCTGATGGGCTCTGCGATTATCCCATATAAAAAGAGTTTTGAGAAAAAAAAAAGAGGCCGGTGGTTTGTTCTCTTTCTTTCTCTGGTTGTTTTCTTAGTTTGTGTGTGATAGTGTGTTGTGTGTCTATTTGCTAGTCATGTTCTGTTCTCTCTTCCTTTATCCCGCGCTCTGCAGCTGCTGGGGACTTAGTCATATTTTTAGCCTTTTTCGGTACTGATTGATGTTCTGCGGGATTACAATATGCGGTTGGCGGACTCTTTGTTTGCGAAGGCCGAAGGACTGGAATGATGTTTTTGGTGTTATTGGACAGAATTGTTGCCGTTTTCCCACGCCTCATTTTCCAGAATATGATTATGAGCTGCAGAACGCTTGAAGCTGGAATTTTAGCATTGAATGCAGAATCTGTTCTGATTTATTGCCAGTGGACTATTTTCTTCGGCGAGCCCTTTGTCATCCTTAGGTTATTGGCGGATCGGTTGAAGTCTTTATGAAGGTAAGGTCTCTCGTTGAGGCGCCGTCAAAGTAGACTTTTGGGAGTCTTCTCCCATTTCCAAGGCGGTAAGTTTGGCGGCAGAATCGTTCACGTTGTCTCTCGTTCAGCTTGCATGCAGAATCAGCACGAGTTCAGATGGCTTTATGGTTTTTATGACTATTTTACTTTCCACCATCAGCCCACTATAAATAGATCGCTGGGGACGATGGAAAGTGAATTGTTTCGGTTGAAGTCCTTCGGGTCTTTTGACGAAGCTGAGCTGTTCAGTGCCTNTTGGTGGTCGTTACTTTTGGTGGTGTTTCTTTTTGGCTGACTCCTCTTCCTGTTCTATTGATCAAAAGCATCCAGCAGCGCCCCTACCTATAAGTAAGGGGTTTCTAATTCGATTCTAAGGGCCCACCTCCCCCCTCCTCACGGCGACCCCTTTTGCCACCCAGACCGGCGGTCATGGTCTTTGATTTTTTTGCACCTCTTCCTGAATGGCGTCACACAGGTTGGTGAGGAGTTGGCTCTCGGCAGAGCTAAGTTCCTCCTTATCCGAATAACCCTTAACAGCATGTAGGGTCGTAAGCAGTTTGCCGTTCAGCCGGTTCAGGTCATCCGGGCTAGGGGACGGGCCATTGCCATTTATAAGCCTCTCGTCCTCGAGGATCATGCCCCACTTGGCAATGAGTGCCTCGACGCAATCCTCCGCAGATGGAGCGCTGTCCGGAGACGTGGCATACTCATCTATTAGGGGCTGGATGCGCACGGCGAGGGACGCTTTGCGAGCGTCCCTTCGCTTTAATAAAATGTGATACCGCGGGCCGGGGTCGGCCTCTTGCGCAGGCTCCGGATCCGGCTCCGGCTCAGGCTCAGGGGGAGCCAATCTCAAATCGAGATCGAGAAGCGGCCGTGAAGGGCCGACAGCGCTTCCACTCCCTCCGATAGAAATAGGCATTCTTCCATCCATTGCCGAGAGAATACCTATAAACCAATCTATCAAAGGTATTACAAACCCCACATAGGGTGCACAACCCCAGTCCCAGAGTAGGGATATAACACCCATTCCAGCGTAGGTGAGGATCCTAATAATCCAAATTAAGACCGAAATCGGATTTCCTTTTCGTGCCATATGCGCTTAGACTTTACTTTTTCCCCTTTTTTCTTCCCGGTCCAATATTTGTTCTCGAAGGTCTTCGTTTCCGTGTAGAAGCAAACTCTCCAAATTTATGACCAACCTTTCCTTCAGTGATCTTACAACGAACAGGAGTTTTTCCATTGTAAATTCGTACGGAGCAATCAACGAATTCCGGCGAAATAGAAGATCTACGTGACCAAATTTTCCTGTTCAAAAGAAGATCTCTTTTCTTCTTCATTCTCAACAGGAATGCATCCACAAAACTGCCCTTCCATATAGATCGTCGTGGCATGAACTAATTTCTGCGTTTCCACACCCCTCTGCCCGAAATCCTGCTTTGGTGGGATTATCCCAAGGTGACACCGAAGGTCTACCTCCTTTCGTGCGCCCCTCACCTCCTGGTCGAGACAAGCTACCTTTAGCTAGGAGCCTCTTTTCCTTCTGCCCAGCTCCCCGAAAACAACGTTCGACTTGCATGTGTTAAGCATATAGCTAGCGTTCGTTCTGAGCCAGGATCAAACTCTTCTTTTGAGTATGATTGGGCCCTGCAGTGGTAGAACCTGGTGAACCGGGCGTACTCCTTCACATTTCTTCTCTTATGATTTTTGCTACTTTGTTTAGTTTAGTGATTGATATCAAAG
>MVGT01001804.1:22454-40135 GCA_002174775.1 Macleaya cordata
GTTTGCCATGGTCCCTCACCCTTAGTACCAGTTACACTTGTTGTATATGGATTTTCAAAAGAGAAGATATTTGGGAAAGGGGATTTCTACAAAAGGACTAATTTGGTTTTCAAGAGGGTTCTTCCAAAATAGTTTTCGAACTTTAACTTAAAAGACACACAACCTATATATATATACTACTATATATTATCACTAAGGTGAACTTGTGAAAAGTTGAGGACTTGCTACAAGGATGGTGGGCGGAAGCGGTACACCATCTGAGACCTTGCTAGGTATTTTTGTCTTCAGGGCGGAATGGGACGTCAGGGAGACAGGTACATCTAGGGAAGTCTGGGAAGTCACGATTATTTTCCTAGTAAACCATGTTTGTGGTGGTGTTGAGTAACTAATTTAGCTGAGGTTCGCATGCCTGCCCGATGGGCGTTAGACGCGGGGGAAGGTTGTCGGGGAACCTTCTCTGGATTAGTTGGGGGCCCTTGTCTACTCTGCAGTCGTCAATCGTTGTACTTGGTTCTGATCTCGAATATAATCCTGATTGGGGTAACCCGGTCGTGTTCCTTAGCTATACTAGTAGAAGTACACTACTATTGTTTGTATATGTATATGTGGGTTTTTCTTGATGTTTCAATCAGCTATATAATATGCATTGCTTTTAAAAATGATTTTGAGTTGTTATCGGGTTTATCGCTGCATGTGATGATATTAGGATGGTTGATCTACCTACTGAGTTTCTCACCCATTTATTTTCGTGGTTTTTACAGTTGACGGTTAAGGATCGGAGTAAGGTCCTTAGTGGTGCTGTGACGTCGTTGTTGGCGAGGGATTCCTTATTTTGGGTTGATGTAGGTTTTCCTCTCTTCAGTCACAGCGGACGCTTACTATCTTAACTCTTTTTCTTTAAGACTTATGTTTGATGGCTCGGTGGTGAGCCTTATGGTTACTTGTTTTATATGAAACAACCCCTACTTTATCTTTCTCTCTATATATATTTTGGCAGGAAACAACAAACATAATTATATATCATATCACAACTATTTCATGTTAAGTGTGAAATGTGAATGTCGCAGTTATTTGCAGGTTCCTCCTGGTCCCATGTTGTTGGGATTTCAGTTGAGTTGAGAAAGAAAAAAAAATGGGTGGCAAATTTTTAGTGTATATCCTTGTTTAAATTTGCTTCCGCTACATAAATTTTATATTCACTGTGTCTATTAGGTGATGAAAGGTCCAGTTTACAGGGGAGACTCTGCCGGATTTGAGTCTCGTTGTAGACTTATGGTAATGTCCCTGGTATTTGGGGTACAGGGCGTTACAGCATGACTCCTCGATATCCATGTAGATCATCTAATAAAAGTTCACATCGCTCCATACGTCGAACCCCATTTAGAGTTTATCCAAATTTTAACCTAAAATATCTATGTTATCGTTAATATTCACTCAACGACTTTTAACAGGGTTAAAATTGTAGAATGTTGATTTTTTGTAAGGATGATCTACATGGTGAACAGAGCATCATCATCCCAATAAGATATCGGTCATTTTTTTTGTTCACTTTTTTTACTTATATATGCAAGTCCATTGTGGCCACTTCTCAGAAGAGAAATTTTTATGGTAATAAACCATCCATTATTCCATTTTACCATTAAATTCCAATCGTAGCGTGAACCAACTCTGAGCACTGTGGTGTTACAACAAGGGGCCATATAGAGACCGAATTGAAAACCAAAATTTGTTATGACATAGATGTTAAGGATAACGGCTAAAATTTGATGATACTAATTAACTTCCACTCTAGAATCTACCAAATTAATTAGAATAGTAGAATCTAATTAATCATACATAGTAGGCACAATAAATTACTTAGCTGCTGCTCTAATTAATTAGTATTCACTCTTAAACGTCCTATTTTCAAAGAGATTTTCATTTATTAATTACCTTCCTACACTAGGTTAAATTAACATATTACTATTAAGTGTGATTCAAAATAATTTAATGTGGTTATAGTGCAAGTGAATTTTTTTTATTAGGTTATTAAATGGCTCGATTTGCATGCATGGGAAACATTGAAGATCGAAAGGATTACGTCTAATTGAACATCATGTGAAAAATAATTCATAATCCAACGACTAATAACTAATTACAAACATGAATTTGGTTAATGATATCTTATTTGTGAGCTAATTAGGTATAACCGGTGCCTACGGGACAAATTATGAAACTCGACATAGTAGTAGGATTACAAAGTAGAGTACATCATAAATTATAAAACCGATCGAAGAGACAAATAATAAATGGAATTAACTGAATTGATGAAATATCGATGAAATTGAGTAATAGTAGGAGTACGAAGTAGATTAGTATAGGATCTCTTCGCTCGTTCAATATTTTAAAAAATTATTTTTTTACGTCAAGCCACAAGGATCTTCAACGGGTTCGAAACTCTTTTGATTCCAGGCGGCCGGCCCAATTAAAAGTTTGATTATCCTTATAAATAAATAAATATTTAAAACATTTATCTTTATAATTAATTTTGCCAAAAATGATAATAAATGCATGGAATGAGTCAATATGGGTGTTTAAAAATGACAGATCAAACTTTCCATGCTCATAACCAAAATCTAAAATTTAAGAGATAAGATTTCATGAGCTTCTCAAATTGGTAGGTAATCTTATATACAGTAAAAAATGAGTCCAAATTCAAAATTAATGAATTTGGACAGCTTAATTTGACATAGAGAATTTATTATAACAACAAGGATTATTCCCTTTAAATCTCCCATCTTGCACCTCTAACTCTCCACTCAATATCTCCAATCCACTCCTAGAGAGAGAAACTGAGAAAAAGCCACTTTTTCATTTTCTTTGTTTAAGTTAAGATCTTCTTTGGTTTCATGTCGAGCAAGAGAAAGCTTAGCAAGGGTCGTCGAAAGATTGAAATCAAAAGAATAGAGAAAGAAGATGCTAGACAAGTTACCTTCTCAAAACGCAGAGTTGGTTTGTTCAAAAAGGCTAGTGAGCTTTGCACTCTATGTGCTGCAGAAACTGCTGTTATTGTCTTCTCTCCTGCAGGAAAACCCTACTCATTTGGCCACCCATCTGTTGACACCATTGTCGATCGTTACCTTTCGGGTGGTGATTATGCTTCTCAAAATAATGTCAGCGGCGTCCACCCTCATGTAGGGGCTCGAATTCGTGATCTGAATAGACAATACACTGAAGCACTTAACGAGTTGGACGCAGAGAAGAAGAGAGGAATGGAATTAGAGAAGGTGAGGAGAAACAGTAAAAACCAACACTGGTGGGAAAAACCCATTGAAGAACTAGGGTTGCAAGAGTTGGAGCTGTTAAAGGCTGCTTTGGATGAGGTTAAGGAAATTGTTGCGGAGCATCGAGCCGATGAGCTATTGATTGACTCTTCTCATTTTACGCCATTCTTGCCGATCATGAATCCAATTGGAATGAGTTCTACTACTCCTAATGGATATCCCTTTGAACCAAATCCAAATCCAAATCATCTTCATACTTCTGTTCTGCCTCAGCATGATTATGGTTTTGGTTTTGGTTTTGGATGTCCTGGGGCTTAATAAGTGGTGCTTTTAAGTTTTAGTAGTTTAATTAGAGCATAAGCAATATTCTGGCCTACAGCATGCAGTACTCATCTTCACTGATTTGATGGTAGGAAGGTTTCAAAAATATTTAAAGATATCTAGTTTACAACTTTATAATTTAGATTAAATCATGTATCCATGCATTTTTATTATTAGTTCATGCATTAGTAGTTTTTGGATTTGCAGATTAGAGGAATAATAAGTTAGTTAAGTAAATGTACTTTGAGGTTTAATTTTCTTCATATAATAAAGCATGCAATTATAAGAAATTTTTTATCAAGCAGATTATGTTCACTGTTAATGATCTATTACTATCTAAGGTTTCATTGAATGAGTAGCGAGGGCATCGGCATACGTTTTGCGCTTATTATGTGTTGGTATATTACTTAGTTATGCAAGGCGGGTATCGATCTTATTTAACCGAAAAATTACTATAAAGTCTTTCTTGATTAATTATCATCTAATAACAAAACTTACCCTAATTTTTACGTTAAAAAATGTACAATTATACCTTTATTTGCGCATAAAAATAATTATACCTTATTTTAATTTGAATATGCTTTATTTATTATTCAAACAACTCTGTTTTCTAAACCTATTCGAGCTTTTTGGAAAACTAGTTGAATACTATCACTTTGACTTCGATCGAGATGATTTAAATTTTAATAGTCTATTTAGATGGGAGATTTTAGGGAGGAATTTTGTAGGGACCATGGACTTGTTGGAAAACTAGTTAGATTTATAATTTGATTTATATTCCGTGTTTCCAACAAATTAAATTAATTGTCATGCCCACAAATTATATATTCCGTATTTCAAATGCTGGCAACTGTACCCGCGATTCGCATCCAAAAGGAACAAATGCTTTCACTAGTCATGTGCTCCTTTTTTCACTTGATGTGAATAGTTTCATGAGCACAATAAGTTGTTTATCTCATTCTTTAGATTTGTACACATTATTTTGGATTTTTTAATTGTGTGAAAATTTAATCTTTTAAATGGATAGAAGTTTACCCAAATTAATGGCAGTATAAACAAATTGTAAGAATAATTAATATAAAGAAATAATGAGGTGATTAAACAGCATATGTTTTATAGTATAAAACATCTTTGTTTTGAATGCCCGTTTGCTGATTTCATTTGGAACCACCTTCTTACTGATCTTGGTTATAATAGATCTATTTTACCACCTGATCAAGAATCACAATTGTGTTTAGATAATTTTGATGGTGATAATACTGTTACTTATATAAAGAAGTGGACTTTTAATGCCTCCTTCTATCATGTGTGGGCCGAGAAGAATCGACTGATTTTTAGATATGAGACTCGACCTCCTTTTCAGGTTCTATCAATTATTCGCCTTGAGGTACGATTGAGGGCTTCTATGTTTAACAAGAGTGTTGTTGATACTGACTCTAACCGGCAATTCATGGATAGATGGTGCCCTGAGGCTCAATTTGTTGTTCCGAGGTTCATTTCATGTTATTGGTTGAAACTCTCAAATGGATGTGTTATGCTAAATATAGATGGGTCTTATACGGATGGAGAAGTTCAAGACGCAGCTGTTGGTAGTTCGTCTCCTATTTCCATTGATGTTCATGAATTACAAGGATTAGAAGTTGGCCTTCGATTGGCTTCTTTACATGATTTTCGTCCTATTCAAGTTGGACTTGATTCTAAATATGTTATTGCATATGTGCAACGCTTGGCTACTCCTCAATGGATTGCTATCCCTATTATGCGTTCAATTTGGCATGTGATTTGTGGTCTCGAGGAATTCTCCATTCAGCATGTGTGTCGTGAGACTAGTAGAGCTGCTGATCACCTAGCTAGTTCATATTCTTTTGCTGTTTTATTGAAATTACTCCTAGTTCCTTTGCAGAGGATCTGAAAAAGATAATTTTTGATGATATGGCGGGTAAAGCCTATCCCCGATGTATTTCTTGATTCATTTTAATATAGCGGTTGGGGGCCTCCTTAACCCCAGCTTAATCTCCAAAAAAAAGATCAAGCACAATAGATGGATAGAAAAGAACTTTGGATTCTAAGTTTAACCCATTTAAAAAACTGTGATCCTCTTTTTGTTTGACCCCACTTTATTTTATTAATCTTATCTTCTAATAATCAATTTTGTTGCTATCAGGATTGTAGCTTTTTTTTTGGAAGGTAAGCGGGGGTTAAGGAGACCCCAACCGATATATTAAAATTTATCAAGGAATACTTTGGGGATAGGCTCTACCAATCATACCATCAAGGACAACCTTTTTCAAATCCTCTACAAATGAGCTAGGAATAATTTCAACAAAATCAGTAGAGGGGTATAGCTAGATGATCAGCTCTATGTTTGTTTCGCGATAAACATGTTGAATGGAAAAAAACCTTGAGGCCACGAATCATGTGCCAAATCGAGCACATAATAGGAATAATAGCCATCCATGGAAGGGTGACCCGACGATTCACATACGCAACAACAACTGAAGAGTCTACTCCCACTTGGAAACGACGATACCATGCAATGAGGTCAAACGAAGTCCAATCGCTAAACCTTGAAGCTCATGGATGGCTATAGAGTTAGGGGTCGAGCTACTTGTTGTCGCCGCTTGAACAACTCCTTCGCCATTCCTTATAATGGCTTCAAAACCAGCAATATGAGCACACATTGAGCCATCAATGTTGATCATATATAACACAATAGTTTGAGGGTTTCAACTAAGTACAATAAAGTATACGTGGAAGAATAAATAAGCATCAAGTCGCCAATACTCCATGAATTTGTGATTAGAATCACTATCCACAATATCCATATTAAAAATAGAAGTTTTTAAGCGAACCACAAGTCGTGTAGTAATTAAGAAGAACTTGGGTAGGTTATCTAGACTCAGATCAATAAATCCTCATTTTAACTAATCATAATAATGTTATTCATGATAAATATCTCATTATCACCATACATCTTTGATGATTTATCCTTAGTACTACCAACAAATATAAGTAGATTATAAGATAAGGTCGGAAGAAATGAAACACATAATAGAATATTTGAGGATAAGGAGCAATGCTTCAATCATGTCCTTAATTCCACCAAAGTAACTTACCATATAGAACAAAAAAGAAAGACCTTGTTAATTATAAAAAAAAGTAGGCGACACAACAAAAAAAAAATCAGAACTTATTGTTGATCAAATTTCTACTGATAAATAACTTACCATATAGAAAAAAAAAATTAGAAGTGACCTTTTCATAACTTATGATCATGTTTTTTTTCCTAGGGTAAACCACTACATATTACGTCCATATATTGAGAGTAGTTTTAGCAACTTCTTAAATTTGAAATTGGAGTGAATTAACACTAAACTGGTGTAGATTCATAACTATCATTAAAGAATTATGATATGCATTATGCAATTATTAAGAGAAAGATAATGGGGAGTTGCAAAATGGATAAATACGACCATCCAATGGTTGAGAAGCTGTCAAATTTAGAAGAGACTAGGATTTCAAAAAAGCATGGGGATGTGAGGTTGGGGTTCGCCCATTCTAAAACTTCTAACTCCATAAAAAATGGACTCTTTTCCTCCCCATTCTTCTCACCGTTAATTTTTATTAAACACTCAATTAACTTTTGAAAGGGTAAGAAGTTTTTTTAATGAGGTGATTTTTTTGTGAGGATGATCTACATAGTAAAGAGAACAACCTCACTAAATATCATCTATTGGATCGCATCCAAGTGGGCCAAATAGGTTTAGTGTTTCGAAACATACGAAAACCTTAATACAACATAAATAAAATTTTGAAACAAAAAGACAAAAAGTTTAAAACCAAAATATTATGTGGCAACAGAGCGAGTGTCGCCCTACATTCTCTCTCTCTTGCCTTCTACTCCCTCTCTCGCCCTTCAGTTGTTGTGTTGATCCCTCTTTCCCTCAATTTCAGCTCCAAATATGAGGCTGGGTGGAAGAGTTTGGGAGACAAACCTTACCTTAGTACTGTCCTTCAAGCCCCTCCCATTTGGGTGGAATAGGGAGGCGTAGCCTTTGCCCCAGCTATGAGATATAAAAATGCAATTTCTAAGAATATTGTAGGCTACTCTTTCCATCCCCCACCCCCTTGTTTAATTGAGAAAGAAAAAAAAGGCGTTCCTGTTTGTTGTTCGAAGCGAAGAAAGCGAACCGCATAAATCTTGGTTGCGTTGTTGCCTCTATTGGGATGAATTCCGACAAGAAGAGAACCATAGATAAGGGATCTGGTAACAACTTATACCACGTCACCACCACAACCTCACCACCGTCACCGCCACCACTACAGTCTTAGATCTAGGGTTAAAAAGTTAAAATAACAGAAAAAGAAGAAAAGAATAAGACCACACTTATTGTAGATCATCTAACGAAAGTTCACATAGCTCTATACTTTTAACTTCAATTAGAATTTATCTAAATTTTAACCTAAAATATCTATATTATTATTAACATTCAACAACTTTTAGCTATCAAGGAGCTTTGGGTGGTGGCTGTTTTAGCGGTGGTGCCCGAAATTTGGGGGCTCGAAACAAATGTGTGTTCGAGGACACTAACCCATCTTTGGGAAGGATTAAGATGCTAGTTTTTAAACACATTGGGGACAGTTCTCTGCGTATGAAAGGGTGCATGCACAACACAGTTCACAACCTGAGCACCCTTCATAGGTTTGGAGTGACGAATAGGCTTACAAAAACTCTGAAAGTTCGTGAATGCTTATGGGTGGATCCAAACCTTGGGGAAATTAAGATCTGTTGTGTCGGGGCTTCGTCTGGCAACCCAGGCAATGTTAGTGCGGGGGTGGTCCTTAGGGACTCCAACGGCTCTTTCTTAGCGGGAATTTCGAGTGGGCTTGGACTTTGTCCCAATTACGCAGCTGAAACTACAGCCATCATTATAGGGGTGGAATGGGCCTTGGAAAATAGCTTTAACAGATTCTGGGTGGTCTCCGACTCCAAAGTCACTATGGAAAACTTCAAGAATGGCAAGATTCCTTGGGGGTTACGTGGTCGGTGGGGAACTATTTTGATGAGAATAGCCCCACATGGGATGTGAGAGCCTAGCAAACCTAATATATAATGATCATGGGCACACCATTCATAGCCAATTAGTTTTGAGTTGGATGCCCACAAACTTAATATGGTATCAGAGCGCAGGCCTACACGTGATAGGCCCAATGGCCACACGGGTTCCCCGCCACCCAAAAAAGAGTTTCTCGTGTAAGGCGCAAAAGAACACCACGCGTGGGGGGCGTAATGAGAATAGTCCCACATGGGATATGAGAGCCTAACAAACCTAATATATAATGATCCTGGGTCACACCATTCATTGCCAATTGGTTTTGAGTTAGATACCCACAAACTTAAAATATTTGAGTAGGAATCCTCAAATGCGCATCTCCCATGTTTATCGCGAGACTAACTTCTTGGCGGATTCAATGGATAAGAAAGGGAGGGGGTGGCCATTTGGTGTTCTATAACATAACGCCTTCTTTTTTGCTCAGCATTGAATATAGTGGAAATTACTACTACAGATTTTACTAATTTTTGGCCTGAAAATGATTGATGCTCTTGGGGGTGCCAACCTAGTTGGGATGTCCAGTGGTAGCATTGTGATTCGAGTCTTCTTTTGGGTTTTATGTGGAGGGCTATCTTCTTGTGGCTCCTGCCTTTTGTATGTTTGGACATTTTGTTAATAATACATATCTTTACATGCTGAGTAAATAATAACTTTTAGCAAGGCTAAAAGTTATAAAATATTGATTTTTTGTGAGAATAATTTAAATGGTAAGCATATCATCATCATCCCAATAAGATTTTCGTCGTTTTTTTTTTCACTTTTTTACCATGTATGCAAGTCCTTATGGCCAATGCCCTATAAGAAATTTATATGACAATGTATGAACATCCATTTTACCATTACATTTCCCGCCAAAGCTTGAATTAATCATCTCCCAACACTGGTATTAAGGGGTTATAGGGGTGTCAATTAGTATCCATTTATTTCATAATTAAATCGATATAGACCGAATTTAAAACCGAAATTTGTATGCTAATGAACCATCCATTTTTTTTTTGTAAGCAAATTAACTTTGATCAAAACCACAATCAAGTTCATGCATGGGAAGTAGATTAGGTTTTACCAACAAAGATGATAAGGGTAACGGCTAAAATTTGATTAAACCTGATACTAATTAATTATCTTTCGCTCCAGAATCTACCAAATTAATTCAACCCAGCTAGAATAGTAGAATCTAATTAATCATACATAGTAGGCACATTAAATTACTTAGCTGCTGCTCTAATTAATTAGTATTCACTCTTAAATGTCCTATTTTCAAAGAGATTTTCCTTTATTAATTACTTTCCTATACTAGGTTAAATTAACTTATTACTATTAAGTGTGATTAAAAAAAAATTAAGGTGGTAATAGTGCACCTGAAATTTTTTTATTGACCGAGTTAATGGCTCGATTTGCATGCATGAGAAATATTAACGCGACCTCTAGCATTACACTATCTAATTAAATAATCCGACTGTCACTCGTGTTATGAGAGGGTAAAATAGATAAAGGACATCTATGTGTGTTCAATATTCTAAAAAATTATTTTTATGTCTCTTAAAAATTTGATTATCCTTATAAATAAATATTTAAAAATTTATCCTTATAACTAATTTGCCCAAAAATGAAAATAAATGCAAGGAATGAGTCAAAATGGGTGTTTAAAAGTGACACATTAAACCACTTAACCTATATATCTAAAATTTAAGAGATAAGATTTCATGAGCTAGCTTCTCAAATCGGTAAGTAAGAAAATGAGTCAAAATTCAAAATTGATGATTTTTGACAGCATAATTTGAGAAAGAGAATTTATTACAACAACAAGGATTACCCCTTTAAATCCCCCATCTCCCTCATCCAACTCTCCACACTCAATCTCTCCAATTCACTCCTAGAGAGAGAAAGCAGTGAGAATAATTTTTTTATATTTTTATATTTTTCTTGTATCTCTTTCTAACTAAGATCTTCAGTAGTTTCATGTCAAGCAAGAGAAAACCTAGCATGGGTCGTCAGAAGATTGAAATCAAAAGAATAGAGAAACAAAATATTAAGCAAATTACCTTCTCAAAACGCAGAGTTGGTTTGTTCCAGAAGGCTAGTGAGCTTTGCACTTTATGTACTGCAGAAACTGTTGTTATTGTCTTCTCTCCTGCAGGAAAATCATATTCATTTGGCCACCCATCTGTAGACACCGTTGTCGATCGTTACCTCTCAGGTGGTAAGTATGCTTCTCAAAACATCGGTGGCGTCCACCCTCATATAAGGGCTCATGTTCGTGATCTGAATGGACAATACACTGAAGCACTTACTGAGTTAGAAGCAGAGAAGAAGAGAGGAATGGAATTAAAGAAGGTGAGGAGAGACAGTAGAAACCAACACTGGTGGAAAAACCCCATTGAAGAACTAGGGTTGCAAGAGTTGGAGCGGTTAAAGGCTGCCATGGATAAGCTTAAGGACAATGTTGCGGATCGAGCCAGTGAGCTACTGATCAAGGATTCTCATTTTATGCCGACTGCGGATCCAATTGGAACGAGTAGTAGTACTCAATATAGATATCCCTTTGAACCAAATCCAAATAATCTTCATGCTTCTGCTGTGCCTAATCATGGTTATGATTATCGTTTTGGTTTTGGAAGTCCTGGGCCTTACTAAGTAGAGGTTTTAAGTTTTAGTAGTCTAATAACACAAAGCATATTCTGGCCTACATGCATGCATCAGTACTCTTCACTAGATTTAATGGTAGGAAGGTTCAATAATATTTGAAGATATGTAGTTTACAGCTTTATTTAGATTAAATCATGTATCTATGCATTTTTATTATCTGTTCATGCATTAGTAGTTTTTAGATTTGCAGATTAGATAAATATAAGTTGGTTAAGTAAATTTACTTTGTGGTTTAATTTTCTTTATATAGTAAAGCATGCAGTTATAAGAAAATTTTTATCAGGCAGATGATGTTCACTGTTAATGATCTATTACTATCTAAGGTTTCATTGAATGAGTAGCGAGAGCATCGACACACGTTTTGCGCTTGTTATGTGTTGGTATATTACTTAGTTATGCAAGGCGGGTGTCGATCTTAATTAACAGAGAATAAGGTATAACCTGTGCCTGTGGGACAAATTATGAAACTCGACGTAGTCGTAGGAGTACGAAGTAGAGTACATCATAAACTATAAAAACGGTCGAAGAGACAAATAATAAATGGAATTAACTGAATTGATTAACTATCGATGAAATCGAGTAGTAGTAGGAGTAGAAGTAGATTAGTATAAATATTTATAACATTTATCCTTCTAATTAATTTTGCCAAAAATAAAAATAAATGCATGGAATGAGTAAAGATGGGTGTTTAAAAATGACAGATCAAACCATTTACTAGCACATAACCTAAATCTAAAATTTAAGAGATAAAATTTCATGAGCTTCTCAAATTGGTAGGTAATCTTATGTACAGTAAAAAATATGTCCAAATTTAAAATTGGTGATTTTGGACAGCTTAATTTGAGATAGAGAATTTATTATAACAACAAGGATTAATCACTTTAAATCTCCCATCTTCCCCCTCTAACTCTCCACTCAATATCTCCAATCCACTCCTAGAGAGAGAAATTGAGAAACAACCACTTTTTTATTTTTTTTCTTTAAGTTAAGATCTTCTCTGGTTTCATGTCGAGCAAGAGAAAACCTAGCAAGGGTCGCCAAAAGATTGAAATCAAAAGAATATAGAAAGAAGATACTAGACAAGTTGCCTTCTCAAAACGCAGAGTTAGTTTGTTCAAGAAGGCTAGGCTTTGCACTTTATGTGCTACAGAAACTGTTGTTATTGTCTTCTCTCCCTACAGCAAAACCTTACTCATTTAGCCACCCATCTGTTGACACCGTTGTTAATTATTACCTCTCGGGTGGTAGTTATGCTTCTCAAAACAACGTCGGCGGTGTCCACCCTCATATAGGGGCTCGTGTTCGTGATCTGAATAGGCAATACACTGAAGCACTTAACGAGTTAGACGCAGAGAAGAAGAGAGAAGTAGAATTAGATAAGGTGAGGAGAGACAGTAGAAACTAACACGGGTGGGAAAAACCCATTAAATAACTAGGGTTGCAAGAGTTGGAGCTGTTAAAGGCTGCAATGGATGAGGTTAAGGAAATTGTTGTGGAGCATCCAGCCGATGAGCTATTGATTGACTCTTCTTGTTTTACGTCGTTCTTGTCGACCATGAATCCAATTGGACTGAGTAGTACTTCTCCTCATGGATATCCCTTTGAACCAAATCCAAATCCAAATCATCTTCATACTTCTGTTATGCTTCATCATGATTATGGTTTTAGTTTTGGTTTTGGACGTCCTGGGGCTTAATAATAGTGCTTTTAAGTTTCAGTAGTTTAATTAGAGCACAACAATATTCTGGCCTACAATATACAATATCCATCTTTACTGATTTGATGGCAGGAAGGTTTCAAAAATATTTGAAGATATCTTGTTTACAGCTTTATAATTTAGATTAAATCATGTCTCCATGCATTTTTATTATCAGTTCATGCATTAGTAGTTTTTAGATTTGCAGATTAGATGAATAATCAGTTAGTTAAGTAAATGTACTTTGTGGTTTAATTTTCTTCATACAGTAAAGCATGCAATTGTAAGAAAATTTTTATCAAGTAGATGATGTTCACTGTTAATGATATCTATTATTATCTAAGGTTTCATTGAATCAGTAGCGAGAGCATCGGCACACGTTTTGCGCTTGTTATGTTTTAATATATTACTTAGTTATGCAAGGCGGGTATCTTAATTAACAGAGAATTACTATAAACTCTTTCTTGATTAATTGTCGTCTAGTTACAAAATGTTCCCTAATTTTTACGTAAAAAAATGTACAATTATACCTTTATTTGCACATAAAAAAATAATTATACCTTATTTTAGTTTGAATATGCTTTATTTATTATTCAAACATATTTATTTTCTAAACCTATTAGAGCTTTTTGGACAACTAGTTGATTACTTACTTTATTTGCTTTTCTTATTTCTTCGTATCATCACTTTGTCTTCGAGATGATTTAATAGTCTATTTGGATGAGAGATTTTAGGGAGGGATTTTGTGGAAACAATGGACTTGCTATAAAAAACTAGTTAGATTTATAGTTTGATTTCTAACAAATTATATATTCCGTATTTCTAACAAATTAAATTAATTCTCATGCCCAACAAAATATATATTCCAAAAAAAATAAAACAAAAAAGTTATATATTCCGTATTTCCAATGATGGAAAGTGTAACCACGATCCACATCGCAAGGAACAAATGCTTTTAGTACTGATCATGTGCTCCATTTTTCACTTGATGTTAATAGTTTCATGAGCACAATATATTGCTTATCTCATTCTTTAGATTTTTACATCTTTGTTTTGCACCGACGCCTGTGAACCATGGATATGACCCAAAGGGTGATTTTTGTAGGGATGATGATCTCTTCTTCATCTAAATCATTCTCGAAAAGAAGGACACATCATTTTAAATTTTCTAATAATAGTGTCAAAAGTTGTTTCAAAATTTAATCTTTTAAACAGTTGTTTAACTTATTCTAAATTTAACACATTATTTTTGTTTGCTCCAGCCTAGATTAATCCAGCATGGGCTACGTGATCCCCGAGTAGTTTACTGGTGCTAGAAGAAAAACACTTATACCTAATAAGGGGTTAAGCCTATGACTAATGCAGATAAGTATTTGGGTACATTTATTCGTCGACCCAATTCTTATTGCTCTTCTCATGATTATCTGATTGATTAGGCCAAGGGTAAGCTTAGTGGTTGGAAACGTCACTGTAACGCCCCATAACCCAAAATAAGAGACATTACCATCAGTCTACAACGAGACTCAAATCCGGCAGAGTCTCCCCTGTAAACTGGACCTTTTGCCACCTGATAAACACAGTGCATACAATAATATACACAGCGGAAGCAAAATAAGCTAAAAGTATGCACAAAAATTGCCACCCATTTTTTTTTCTCAACTGGAATCCCAACAATGTAGGACCAGGAGGGACCTGTCAAGACAACATTGTCTAAAATTATCCCATCCTCTAAGTCACCTGCAGTATAACTATGACATTCAATCTTTCACTTAACATGGATATATTTGTGATATAATAAATAGTTATGTTTGTTGTTTCCTGTCAAAATATATATAGCGAGAAAAAGATAAAAAAAAAAGTCGCATTCATATAAAAACAAAAGTAACGTAAAGCTCACAACCCGAGCCATAAAACATAAGTCTCAAAGTAAAAGAAATAGAGGTAGAAAATGATCCACTGTGACTGAAGAGTGGGAGACCTATATTCACCACAAAATAAGGAATCCCTCACCCAGTAAACCACGTCACAGCGCCACTAAGGATCCTAACTCGATCCTCAAACATCAACTATAAAACCACGAAAATAATTGGGTGAGAAACTCAGTAGGTAGATCAACCATCCTAATACCATCACATGCATCGATTAATCCGATAACAGCTCAAAAGCATTTATAAAAGCAATGCATTTATATAGATGATTGAAACATCAAAGAAAATCCTGCATATACATATACCAACAATGGTAGTGTACTTCTACTAGCATAGCCAAGGAACACGACCAGGTTACCCCAATCAGAATTATTTCAAGATCGGATACTAAGCGCGCACAAATTGACGACTGCAGACTAGACAAGGGCCCCCAACTAATCCAGAGAAGGTTCCTCGACAACCTTCCCCCGCATCTAACACCCATCGGACAGGCATGCGAACCTCAGCTAAACTGGTTACTCAACACCACCAAAAAACACGGTTTACCAGGAAATAATAGTGACTTCCTAGACTTCCCTAGATGCACTTGTCTCCCTGACGTCCCATACTGCTCGAAAGACAAGAACTCCTAGAAAGGTCTCAGATGGTGTACCACATCCGGATAAGCATGATCCACCATCCTTGTAGAAAGTCCTCAACCTTTCACAAGCTTACCTTAGGGATAATATATAGTAGTATATATATATATAGGTTGTGTCTTTTAAGTCAAAGTTCGAAAACTATTTTGGAGAAACTCCTTTGAAAACCAAAGTCCTTTTTGTAGAAATCCCCATTTTGAAAATTCATTTCTTTTGAAATCTACATACAAGAAGTGTAACTGGTCCTAAGGATGAGGAACCATGGCAAGCCAACTCACCCACCCTCATAAGGGTGAGGATCCCTGGCAAGCCAACTCGCTCACCCATAGGGTTCAGGACCATGGCAAACTAACTCACCCACCCTCGTAAGGGTGAGGATCCCTAGCAGGCCAACCCACGTACCCAAGTCTGTGGGACCTGGCAAACTAACTCACCCACCCCCGTAAGGGTGAGGAACCCTGGCGGCCAACACACACAGATCACTTGGGAGGGAATCCGAGTGGAAGTAATGCAGGCACCAGTCCACCTAAGGTATACACGGTTCTCTGTGTCGTCGTGAACCTTATCAAGCCCGGTAGTGAGATGCCACTACCGTCTTTAGGCGGTCACGAAAAGAAATTCATTTTTTTGTTACCTTTTAAAAGTTGGGTTTTACATCGAGAAAACACTCGATAAAATAGATTCTAGTACCTTCCAAAGGTTTTCAATATATCAAACACCATTTCCTCCACATATGTAAAACATGGTTTTCCAAACATGACCATCATTTTATCCACATAAATCATGATAATAAGATTGAAGTCACATTTGTTCACAATCCATGAGAAATCTTTTATAAACATGATGTATAATCAAGCATGCATTTTTCCAATCAGTTTCTCAATGCTTTCTTCATATCATGAGTTTGTTGTTATCCATAAATTTAATGCCATGCCTTGCATACAAAAGTACATACATATTAGTTCGAAACATGCATTTAAAATGGTTGGGTGCTATCAAGATGAATTGACCACCTACCTCTAGCGGTACAGAAACTGATCTTCCTCACCCAGAGAGTCAGCAACACCCAGCTCACTAGCTGAAGAAGAAAAACAAAGGAGACGAAAATAAGGTTCTAGTACTTAGAACCAACAAGTCGAATAAATAGAAGAGGAACAATAAAATTAAAATTAAGAAACACCAATGACTTGAATACATCTCTAACCCTCACAAGTTAGTAGGATTCGAAGTACTCCTACTTTAAGAGTCTCCAATCATCCCTTTTTCTATCAAAAGGCAAGTCAAGGCTATATGTCACTTAAAGCATCGATTAAGTTAACTTCACAATAATCCTCCAATATACTAGTAATCCTCAAACAATCCAAAAATAGGTAAACTAGACCATCTTAGACTTAGATTTATCCTCAAGGTTTTCCAATACGATAGTTTCATCCACAATCACTTAGATTCATGGTCTAACATAGCCAAGTTGATTTACAATTGAATCTCCAACACTCCTACATCAATAACCTCAAATTTTTCTTATACAACTCGAGTCCAATCAATTCATTAACATCATACTAATAATTTCAAAAGCAAGAGCTATAAGCACCCATTGTAAGCATCTAATCTATCACCATTCTAATTCAAGCTCAACCAAGATACTTTTACACTCTAACTATAAGCAAAAATCAATTCTAAAACATAAATAGTTCCAAACTCTTTACTCATTATAGCAACAAGTTCAAGGAACCATCATTAAAAACTAAAGATAGATAAAGTCATCTTTACCTCAAAATGTCTAAAACGGTTCATCGGGTCTCTTTTACGCTCAAGAGTTTATCAAACCTCATTTTAATGTGAAACTAGAGAAAAATCAGCTCATCAAGTTGTTAATGGCTTCTCATCAATTAAAATCATGATTTATCATAATCTTATGAATCCCCAATAATATAGATTTCACCGTCTAATTTATTTACCTTGAACATCAATTTTTTTTTTCTATCATCATCCACAACTTTACTAGGATTAATCACCATAACCTCATCATTTTCAAGTCTTCACTTGCATGCATCAAAATTGGAGGAATTAAGATC
>MVGT01001802.1:3470-21652 GCA_002174775.1 Macleaya cordata
GCCTTTCATTGTCCGTTGAGAGATCTCTTCTGCGCTAATTCTGAGTAGAATGAAGAGCTACTCAATCTCACAGTTATTTTTCAGCACTTTCGTTGATCTCATGAGTGCTATAATTTTTCAACCACTGAGGGTGACATTAGGATTGTAAAAATCTTAATCTTGTAGTCTGAAATGATACATGGCATACCTTTCTTGACTTGGTAGATGATAATAGGCCTATTGGGTTTCACCTTCATTGCCATCTAAAAGTCCATCATCATTCCATTATTGACTTTTCTAGCTTTCACCTTCATCACCTCTACATCTTTACAATTTTTCATCCATTGTTTCTCAGAAGTGTATAGGGATGATAAAGAAAAGAAAACAAGAAGGACAATGTGTATATATGTCTTCAATTGAGCTATATCAAGATCAATTTCTACATACAAAAAGTGGTGATTTTTCTTCTACAAAAGAATAAAAAAAAAGAGTGAAAAAGATGAAAGTCAAATTCAAAATAGTTCAAGTTAAAGAACAACTGAAGAAAAAGTGAAGATATACAATTCAAGTGGTGCCCGGCTTAAAAGATCCAAGGCCCCTATCTTCTCAGAAATCCTACACCCTTATACCATATAAATACAACTTCATCATATTCTACTCATTATATCGTCCTATTAGATACTAAGAAAAGAGAGGTTAGATTGTTGATCAGGTGAGAAGTTAAGTGAGCATCCCCATCCCCATCCTCAATGTAGTGGTTGACATTCCTTTCTATGAGATCAGTCCTCTGAAAATAGTTCGTTCTTCAATATATATATGTGAGTCCTTTGTTTTATGCTTTATTCATACTCGCATATAAGAGTGAAACAATTCTAAATGTTTTATTTTTGAGGGTCTAATCGTGAGGCTGAAGTCAAGGCGAAATGTATTATGAAGGTGATCAAGGTTGTGGTTTTTTCATAACTAGAATTACACTCTTGTTGGCTATTTACTTTTAACTCATAGACTTGAATATTTGTGAAAGGTTTTTAGTGTCCGGATAGTGTCTTAAACTCTATTTCATGTTTATTAGTTTGCTAAAATTCTATTGTTAATTGCTTATGGTTATGAAACAATATTGTGAGCCCTGTTTTGTTTTGAACTTATAATTTTGTGGGTAGATTAACTGCAAACCCTCACGAGACAACACTCGTCCACTAGGGGTAACCTAGGGGTTTAACGGCTTGTTGCACATGCAAAGTGCAATCGCGATTCCTGCGAAAGTGAGTTAGGATTTTATTGTTTTTATTAGGACTAGTTTAGTTTTAGGTTTGCTCGAGGACTAGCAAAATGTCAGTTTGGGGGTATTTGATAAGCACAATATATATTATACTTAATACCTCTATATTTATATTAGTTAGTTAAGTATTTTAGTCTATTTCAATTAATTAAGTGTAATTTTGGTTGAGTGCAGGGAACATGAGTGAAGCGGTCAAAACGTGGTAAAATCGTTGCAATTTACTGAAGTTCGTGGTATATCGAAGAAGAGGGCAGCAAAAATCAGTTGAAAGAGCAAAAACTTATAAGGGCACCCAAGAAAGCACGTGGACACGTGCGAATGTGAAAACAATTCAAAACAAGTGATGACATCAGCATGATGTCATCAATCATTCTAAGCCTATTTCTAATTGCTTACTACGTTTTTTTTAAGAAGAAAATAGATTTTATTTTTTGTTTAGTAATTATTTTGAAGTGGGACCCACTAGTTATTAGGTTTCAAACTTGTAATAAACAAATGCTTGTTTTAGGGAAGTAGGCTGAATATAGGTTAGTATAGGTATTTATTTTATTTCCTTTCAAAAAAAATATATATATAAAAGACGAAACAAGCAGTACTAAGTCGGCAGAGTTTTTTTTTTAGAAAGAAAAGAGTTTTTAGATATAGGTAATAGATATTTATATATTGATTAAGCTGCTAGGTTTTTTCTGGGGTTCGGCTTCTTCTTTTGGGCAGCAACAGCTGCTGCTGCTGCTGCTTCTTCTTCTTCTTCACGTGGAAAACAGAGAGAGAGCTGCTTTGTTTTGGACGGCAGGTGCAGCAACTGCTGCTTATTTTCTTTTGCTGTCATCGCACAATAGAGAGAGCAGATCTGCTGCTGCTCTTTTTCATCTTCCTCAATGCACAAATAGCTGTTGCTCTTCCTTCTTCGAATGCCCAAAAGAGTAGATCTGCTGCTGCTCTTCATCATCTTCCTGACTGCACAAAACCAGGGAGGAAAATGTTGTAGTTGTTGCTGTCCTCTTCATCTTCTTCACGGCCAGATTAAGGAGGAACCAGGTTGCTTCTTCATCGTCTCAACGCAGAGGAGAATAGGGGCTGCTATGCTGCCATTTTTCTTCTTCATACAAAGAAAGCCGTTGCTCCTTCAATGTACAAGAGAGAAGAGGAGTTGGATTTGCTGCTGCCTTCTTCCTGTGTATTGTTGCTGCTACTTTGTTCTACTTTGCTGCTGCCCTATTCTTTCTTCACACCAAATCAGCACAAAACAGAGAAGTTCATGCTGCTATCAACACCCAAAACAGGGACAACAACTTATATTGTTTGCAAATCTCAAAAACCCTCTCTTTCCTTTGCTTTTTAATTAGTTTTGTTTGCTGAATCTGTTTTTGAATCTCATAAATATGTGTAGCTGATTTCTTTAGTTGGTTAAGGGTGAAATTCTAAACCCTAGACATGGTTAACCACTAATTAATTTCAGAATTTTTCCTTTCATCTCTCTTTTGAAATTGTTAATATTTCACTGTTATTGTTGTCTTGAATTGTTGTCTCGTTTGTTTAGGTGCGCAACTAGATGAATGTGATAGTTATTTAATTGCTAGTTTAGTGTTTTGATTCGTTTTGTCAAGATTTCTAGACAAAAGTAGCGGATTGTTGTCAATGATTATGGGATATTTTCGTTTGATTGCAAGTGGAATATGACTCAAGTTAAATAAATCGAGCTTGTGTGTTTATTGCTTGATTTAACCTATGTCTTTTGTGGATTATTGCTTTCATTAAATTAAACTTAGAGAGCTTGTTCTAGGTTGTTTAATGGAAAGAGATTGAGTGAAGAGCTTGTTTTGCTCAACGACAAAGTGGAGACGAATCGAGATAATCGAGCTTGTGATTGTCTTAGGGTTATTAATTTCGAAAGAGAGTGAAAGATAATTCTAATCATTAACTATTAATCATGTTTAGAGGTGGCGAATGATCTTTTAACCGTATTTCTCATCATATTTACTTAACCTTTTAAATTCTGCTTTTCTTAGATTCTAATTTAGTTAGTTGCTTTCCTTTAATTTGTTTACATATCCAATCGAAACCAATTCTCCCCAATTTTACGTGTAACATGTTTAGTGTGTCTTTAGTATGTCTACATAGTCTTAGTTATTTCTATTTAGTTTAAGTAGGTTTTCGAATTTTATTTTTAATCTCTAGTTAGTTTTAGTTGGTTTTGTGTCAATAACTTATAAATTAGGAACAATCTTCTGCGGGAATGACCCTTGCTTACAACTATACTCAATAACGATCTTACTTAATGCAGGGATTTAAGTGATACACTTTTTAGCGTATCACTCTATATATAGAAGAGAAGCAAACCATTTTAGGTCATGCATCTAAGAAGAAGAGAGTTAGAGAGCTTAGAGTAAGAAGCCATTGAGAGACTCCTTGTAGTCATCTTCTCCAAATAGCTAGGGCTTCAAGATCTTGAGAGAGATTGAGCTAACTTCTTCAAGAGAGTTGATTTTATTCTACTTTCATAGGGCTTTTCATTTTAGCTATATCTTGCATATCATTCTAGCATGAGATCCATAGAGTGTTGAAGAAATACCAAATCTTCAAACACCATTACAGTCACCGGTGAATTCGTCGGTGGAGTTCCGGCGAGGTGCAGGCTCATAGATTCAAGCATACAAGTACGAGGCTTGGTGGATTCCGAGTTGGAGATGCACATATCATTGAAGAGGCGATTCATGGATTCGGGTCATGGAGAAAGACCGGTCGAGTTTGCATGAGGGATTCGTGTTGTCGATGTGAACGGTTGTAAGATTTCTCACAACTCTTAGTGGTAATTTCTGGATTAGGTCCCGGGGTTTTTTCCATTAGGTTTTTCCCCGTCAACAAAAATCATTTGTGTTGAATGTTTACATGTGAATGATTTTTGTACAAGATTAAAATATTTGATTCTCTCTTAATTCCGCATTCGAGAATCGAATAAGTCAATACTTGTTTTGTTTCAATTTCTACTTATTATGAATTCATTGTGAATTAAATTTTAAATTCATAGATATTGATCCCCCTTCCATATACACCTAGATTAGTGTTTAGTGTTGTGACATAAACCTAGGAGTAGGTGATATTTCAAAGATATAGCATTTTAAAGATTTAAAACAAAAAATAACAAACTTTTTCTCTTTACAACTGTTCACTTTTAAAAATAAAGAAAGAAGGGTAAAAATGGTAATACACATAAGTAAAACACGCAGACAAGTTTCAACAAAAGACTAAATGGTTGTTATTTGTTAAAAAAAAGGACTAAACAGTAAAAAAGAAGTCACCAAAAGATGTTTTAGACAAAAAAATAGCTGGGATCAAACTGTAGCAATACTTAGGAAAAGGTACTATTTGGTCGCTTTCTCATATTATATAAATTACAAATATATAAAGCTGGCAGAGAGAAAAAAATTTGTTAATTTTTTGTTTTAAATTTTTAAAATGTTATATCTCTTAAACCACAAATAAGATTTTGAGAAAATTTGTATATATATATTTAGAAAGCATATTTCAAGATATTTGAAATGGAACCAGTCACCAATAATTTTTTTTATTTCGAAATATATGCAAATCTAAATTTGCAACTACATTTAGAGACAGATTGTGTTTGTAACTACTGTCCAATTTGATTTTCAATGTTAAAATTTTTAAAAACAAAGTTTTATGTAACATGCCACGTTAAAAACTAATTGCAAATTTGGCGTTGTCCAAAATTTGTACATTATGTTTCATGCACGCAAAAACTAATTGTATCTTCTAAATTGCAATATCCTAAGTTATGCCAAACTAATTTTGCATACATTTTAACAACAGATTGTGTTTAAAACTACTTTGCAACTTTGAAGTTACAATTTTTTTAGTTTGAAAATATAAAATTGCATGCGTTCTTTTTACCGCAAAGCTTTATGTAACTGATTGCGTTAAACTATGAATTGCAATTTTATAAACTCACAAATTCGAAACTGCATTTTATTTATATTTGTTATGCAAATGTATTATTGCAATTTGCAATATGAACTCAATAAGATGTTAGATTCATGTATATAAATTTCCATACTGCGTAAATAAGTTTTTTTTTTTTTAAATAAAATAAGATATTGATAGTTTGGTCTCATTTCAAAGATCTTGACAAATGCTTTCCAAAAGTATAATTTTTATAAAAAATTAATTCGTATTTAAAAAACTAATTCGAATTTTGAAAGTTGTGACATTTTTAATTTAAACCAAAACTAGTTGAAGGTCATTTTTGACCAGCTAATTTCTTTTGGACTAAACACCTAATTCGAAACTTTACTATATTAAACGTCTATTTTGCCCCACTCAAAGGAGCAAAACCCAATCTCTAAAAACATAAAATTACAATAATACCCCTTCAATGTGTAGTGATGGTTATTAACACCTATGAAATACGAACACTTCACTTGGGGTAGCGTGTCAACACATGTCAGACACTTGGACACACGGACACACGGTGGACACTTGAAATACATATCTTGTATAATTTTTGTTGCGAATATGCTCTAAAAATGAACCAAATCATGGCATATATATGTTATCAGCCTTTCTTTCTAGTCAAACCTCTTTACGCAACGAATTTACTAGTTTTTTAAAGAATTTCATCTATGAAATAATTTTTTTTGTATAAATACATATTATTTAATTGAGTATCTCTTCGTCGTGTATGTGCCCTACTTTTTTTAGATTCGGCGTGTCACCAAACACTCTTCTAGCAATTAAGAATCACCCAAAAAAATAAAAAAATTATATATAAGTTACTTAGAAATTTGGGACCCTCACCCTCAAAATTTGGGGTCTTGGCAATCCCTTCACTGCCTTCTTTTAGATCCGGCCTCCCACCATACTTGAGTCAAAGTCTACATGACCAAGAAGATCTCTATCATGAACCAGACAACATCATGAGGTTGACTCGTATTTTTATTCGTCTCAAACAGTATGAGGGATCCTAAGAAGCACGGATACTCTTCTACCGTATCCGTGTCGTGTTCGTGTTGTGTTTTCGTGTCGTGTCCTGTTTTTAGTTGAAATTTTAAGGAAAAAAAACTTGCTCCGTGTCCATGTCCGTGTCTGTGTCCCCTCGCCGTGTCCGTGCTTCTTGGGAGGGATCTGATCTTGGCGTATATGTTTTTAACGACCTAAAGTGTCTCTTCCTAAGATGTCTTTTCTTACTACAAAAAATTGCATTATTTAACCCGGGTCAATTGCAACCAGTGGGTTGACCAGTGGGTAAAGTTAAACTCTATTTATATAATAATAAAATTATTTACGGATTATTCCATGTAGCACAGTTGGTAAATTCGCTCATAAAACACTTTTAGGTCTTGTGTTCAAAATTCAACATTTTTGGAAAAATGTTAAAACTATAAATACATGTTAGATATAATTATAACAGTAAAATAACAACAAACTGATTCTAGTTGGAATGGTATTGATGTCCTAGGTTCAAAACTTACAAAGTAACATTTTACTCAAATGAAAAGTTTAAAAAACTGATTTATAACTCGGATGGGTCATCTGGTTCTCTGGTTCAACCGGCCTAGTCGACCAATTCACATAGAAAAGCCGATTTTTAATAAAAATGATTGGTCAATGTGAACCGAAACCGGATTTTGGACTGGGTCACCTGTTAAAACACTAATTTCCAATATATGTAATTAGGTTGATGTTAACCCAACCCGTTTCTGATATATAGTGGGCCATGTTTGGTTTGGCCTGCAAAATACTGTATGCCTGAGTGATCAGGTCATCATGCTACGATATTGCCTGCCGGCGATGTCTTGACAAGTGAAAGTTTGCTAAATATTTCTATAGAATTTTTCCATTATAGAACTTGCGTGAAGATTCTTGTAAAAAAGGCCAAAAGAGAAAAACCTTTATTAAAACTATGGTATGGATAACCAATTTTGAACAATACAAAATTATTATCATTTTACATCAACTATCTCAAGCTGGGAAAAGACCACAAAAAACTGTTATCAAAACATATTAGATCTTAATTTTCAACCAACCTGTGGTCTTTCCTTTCAAAAGTTTCGATTTATAACATGGAAAACAGATTAAGTGCCATACTTTTTCAGGAAACACCATCGATATTACAAAACTGTGATCATATCCTCTAAAACACCGCTTAAAAACAAACTGTGGTTAATAATTTTAAAAATCACAAGCTTTCTTGAAAAACATACCTATTAGTAACCTGTTTAGAATACAGAATTTGGCACAGAAACCATTCTCTATCCACGATATCAGTATTCAAATTTTAAACACAAATATAAATAAAAATAAAGTATGAATCAGTTTTCTTAGTCAGGAAGGTAATCATGGGCAGAGGCCCAGGGAAACCACTGCAGTTGGCGTCCGAGGACCTTGCCATCCCACAAATCATTTCATTGCTCGAATATCAATCCTTTCAAGATTAACAACTGGAACAGCAGCAATGCCATGCTAGCTTCCTGTTAATAAGAAAAGTGTCTGAGGTAAAAACTTTTCATCGAAATCTCACATGGGGAATAAATAGGTTATAACGAAAACATTTTGTAGAACAAATAAAGCAATTTATGCTGATCAATGAATCACCAGACCATGACCAATAAAAGGCATTTCGTAGCTATCTTCCTGTCCAACGAAAACCTTGAACACTCATAGGATTTGAACTTGACACAATTAAGGCAATGGGTTATAAACACCAGTTAGGCCATAGTTTCAGCAGAGTATACGAGGGCTTCATCAACAAACATGATCAAATACAAACCATAAAATACCAACAAGACAGAATCTAAGGATGAGGGAGAATAATGACAAGTAAAGGAAATCATACCTAAGTATGTTTTACAATGCAAATGAGTGATTACAAGTCGAGTCAAATCACTCGAGAATATGTACACAGAATTACGTCCCATACAACATCAACATAGATAAGAAAGTAAGTTGAAAGTCAAGAACACAACCTACATTTAACTCTAATGTCTTGCTCTTCAACTTTCTGTTCTTAAAAGCTTCGGTACAGTTAATAAACGAACATAAGCTAGCTTTCAGTTAATTATCTAAATATCAACAATCAGTCAGTTTTGCATCATAACGACCAAGCTTTCAGTGCGACACTGGATCTCACTGTTTTGGTGGTTCCACTCATCTCAGTTCGTTACTCAAGTGTTTCCAACCATCTGTTTAGTACCCATCTAACACAAAAAAGGGTACAATTCATTGTCCAATAGTATCTTAGGAACCATTTCACAGAATTACCCATCAGAGCACTTAAAAACCCCATGAAGCAATAATTTGAGCGCTCTTGAAGCAGTAGCACCAAGGCACATCATAAACCAAAATATATGGACACTAGGTTCACCCTGCAGGTACAGATCATAGGAAAGAATATCAAATGAGTGAATTCATTTTGGGATCTTTAATCATTTAAAACCTATTTTAAGCTAAGGTTGGTTTTTATTCTAGAATCTATTTACTTTCGAATTCGACTCATATCCTAGGTGAGAGTGAATAGTCCACATTAGTTTCTCTCGATCTCTGTGGCAACCTATTTACGTTAGTTTCTCTTCACAGCTATTATTAAGTACGATTAGAAGCCCTTTAAGGCTACTGTCGAGCCATCAATACCCACCTATTACTTTGAACCGCCAAATCAAATACAACACCCATTTTATCTTAAAACACATTGATTCCAAGGCATCATTATCAAATAGCAGTATAACCTTTAAAATCAAACATTTTTGAAATCTTTTTACCTTGAGCTCAACGATCTCCACTACCAAAACCCTCTGAAAGCAAGAACCTGCGATCTAATTACATTAAATAAATTAGAGATTAGCCAATGAGCACGCAAGAAAATTATAATTAGCAGTTATGCCCATATGTACATACATGAGAAACTAAATATACTCGTCTACTGTTTGAATCCACTCAAGTCTCACTTCATCGATTTCATTCTGTTCATATGTAGATTTGGAAAAGGGCTGCAAGATATTTTGAAACAATTAGGAAGACCATTATGATGATTAATTAATTAAAAAATAATATAATTGGAAAATTATTTTGCAGTTTAAGTCGAAAGTCTTCACCTCTTTCCTTGTAAATATGTTCGATGATTCATCAATTATTTCTCTCATGTACTTCATTATGTAAAACCCGCATTCAACATCGCTTTTCTGTTTTGGACACTGTAAAATGTAACATAGTGAATGAGTTGATATGAGGTACGTTTTATTTTAAAGTCTGATTACCAAATAGCAGTGGTACTTCATTTACCTTGATGTTATACCAAATTGGAGATGGCCTCCTCACTCCATCTTTTTGTAAGCACTTCAGGCCACTTCAAAAAATAATTTTAAAAGGTAATAAATAAAACAGCATAAAAAAAGAAGTGAATGCTTATAAATTGGTAAAACTGAAAAAACTTACACAGTGACGAATGGTTTGATGTTATATCGGGTTGGAAGTCCTAATGGATCCAACCAATAGCAACTCATAGTCAACATATTTATTACAACAAGAAGCCAGTGCTCCCCCCTACACAATTAAACAAGTGGTAAGTACTAATTACACACTATAACGCAAATGCATGTGCACAAGTGAAGATTTGCAACACTTACTCGGGATTGTATGGAAGCAGAACCCATTCGCATTTTGTATTCTGCAATCTTTCTGTTATTATTTTTGATACATCATCATCTTTTGCAGAACTTACAGATGCAGGATTTATGAACTCATATTTTTCTTGCAGACGTCTCAATGTTAATTTATCATAGAGGTGCCTGGAAAGACCAAGATCTAGAGGTTATTATGAGAGCATAATAACATTTCAATTAGAATAAAGGGAAGTGTTCTCACCTCATGTATACCATGATGCAATTAGCAGACAAATCTTCCATCTGGCACAAATATCGAATATCATCCAAGTCGAGATAAAGTTCCATATCTGTACCAAAGACTACAGCATCTACTGGTACTGAAATGTATGGTACGCTGCCTGTCAATCTTTGAGATGCTCTATTATAGAATGTCTGGAAGGCCGAGAGTTTCGAATCCTATCACAGAAAGTTTATCAAATCAATAAAATTATTTCTACCAAATGGAGATTTATACTACCAAAAGTTATACATTAATCATACAATATTCAAACATCATTGCCAGTGAGTACAAAGTTCTGGGCAAGCCATGTGAGTCTCACAATTATACTGTTCACCATGACCAACTCGTCAGACATAGGTACCACGGGACTATAGAACATTGAAATTGGAATTTCCGTGTGGGTCCGGTGGGACATATAAGACAGTTCGAAGGAACATATGTAGAGCCTTGAGGTATGAAAACCTAGTTTCCCATGTTGGTATGCTTTTCGTGTCTTTTGAGGCTTGTAGAATGATGCGCTTCTTATTTTTTGTTGCCAGTGCGTTCGAGTCTGCAATTGTTAGTAATGTAATCGATGGCACCTAAAACCATTTTTTGTTGCCAGACAGTTCGAAGGAACATATGTAGAGCCTTGAGGTATGCAAACCTAGTTTCCCATGTCGGATCACTCTTATCGAATTTCATTAGGATCTGATGGAGAGAGAGCTCCATCCTGAAGTGCTACACATGGCACTATCGATGATTCTGGCTTGAGGCTAATTTTGCCTAAACCTGAGGACAGATCTTGGTTTCTACAACAAATTGAAGTTTTAGATCTCTACGCCCATTTGTGAAGGAATTGTTTCATGCCAAAACTATTTTCATATGGTTTCTGTAAAAAATCCCAGTGCAAATATGAGCAATTTTCAAGTTTTGTTTTCCAAATTTATGACCTGATCTTGTGCTATTATCTCAGAGGCTTTAATCCATTAACTTCAATGTCTTTACAATTTCTCAATGAACTCTTTATGACTCTAGTTTTATAAAACTTGAACTTGTCTTGCTTGGATTTCGAATTTTCAAGATACACATTTGTAAACACTGAAAGGTTAAAGGCCCGTTTGGTTCGCGATTCGAAAACTTGTTTACACCTAAATTAGCTACATTTTGTATCACATCTAAAACTGTTTTTTTGACTTTCCTATAACATCCTAAATGATTTCATTGAAAACAAAGAAAACAACATTTTTTTGTTTTTAAAATCCTACATGATTTTATTGAAAATCCTAAAACAGTTTTGGATGTAATACAAAATGCATATTAGTTTAGGTGTAATTAGTTTTTGAAAACAAGTTTTTGGATCATAAACCACACAGGCCCTAACTTATAAAAATATATATAATTTGAACTTAACCAAATTTGACTTGAATTATTGTATAGACTGACATGTCCTCTAGTTAGACTTTTTTATTTTAAACTAAAGCAACAAGTCTCGGGTAGAATTTGTGACGGATCAGATGCCAGAATAAAGTGTCAGGGTAACTGGTGGGTGATATGGAAACATCAACTGATCAACTACAACATACAAATTATTTTTGTGCCCACCAGCAACTCGATTATGAACACTAAAAATTAAATAAATAAAAACTCTTGGATTTACCTTCGCAAGTCTGGTTTTTGGATCTGATAGAGGCATTTGAAAAACTGCTAAACTTTCCGTATGATTTTTCCATGCCATCGACTGAGAACTGGCTGATGTCTATAAATAGAAAAGAAAAACCTTCTTTGGGTCATGCATAGAATATCACAAAGTGCACAAATAGCTTATTTATATGTAAATAAATAAACAAGGTGTGCGAATACATACCGAAGTTTCATTGTTGTTTGAAGAGACTCGATTAGAAGTCAACGCAAGCGACTTGCCCTACATTGCATGGACATTTTGGGCAAGACATAGTTAGAAAGTTTAAAAACGACCGTTGTTATTTTTTCTCAAATTTTGATTGGGGATGCCCTCTCTTTTTTTAATAATAAATTTTTTTTTATAATAAAATATATGTGAGTTCTTTTATCCCCACCCCACCATCTTCCCCAACACCATCGGCGACCATTGCCATTAACACTGGCAACCGATTTTTTTTTTTCCTGATTCACACCTCCCTCCACCCCCTTCCACCACTACCATCGTCCCACCACCATCACCACAACCCCTTTCTCTCTCTAAACCCCTTTCTCTTTACCACCACTACCACCATCACCATCATCTTCCCACTGTCACCACCACCACCACCCCGCTCCACCACCCCACCGCCATCACAGAGAAAAAGAGGAAGGAGAGAGGGAGAGAGAAAGAGGGGGGAGATAGAGAGAAAAAGAGGGGGAAGGGAAAAAAAAAACTAGTTTCGTAAGGAGATTGGGTCCTCAAATCTACTTAAGGGTGCTCATTCACATCATTTAGAAGTAACCTTTCGATCCTATACTTCCATTTTCTCAAATTTTTCATTAAAGACAGAGAAAAAAAATTATGGCTCCGAAGTATATGCTCGGAGATGCAGAGAGGAGCGGAATAACTAATGCTCGTCGTTGCAGCAAGGAGCGCTATAACTAATGCTCGGAGTGGCGACAAAGAGCATTAGTGTATATGCTCGTAGTTGCAGCAAGGAGTGTTATAAATCAGGTCCCAGTTTTTTGCTCGTGGAGGGTCCAGCGAGCTTTAAAAGCTTGTGCTCATGTAGTTTAGATGCTTGTGTGCCTCTCCACAAGCAAAAAACTGGGACCTGATTTATAACGCTCCTTGTTGCAACTACGAGCATATACACTAATGCTCTTTGCCACGACTCCGAGCATTAGTTATAGCGCTCCTTGCTGTAACTACGAGCATTAGTTATTTCGATCCTCTCTGCATCTCCGAGCATATAGTTCGGAGCCCTAATTTTTTTCTCGGTCTTTAATTAAAAATTTGAGAAAATGGAAGTATAAGATCGTAATGTTACTTCTGAATGATGTTATTGAGCACCCCTAAGTAAATTTGAGGACCCAATCTCCTAATTAAACTATTTTTTTTTTCCTTCCCCCTCTCTCTTTCCCCCCTCTTTCTCTCTCTATCTCTCCTCCCTCTTTCTCTATGATCACTGTGATCGCGATGGGGTGGTGATGACGGTGGGAAGATGATGGTGACGGTGGTGGTGAGTGGTGGTGGTGGTGGTGAAGAGAAATGGATTTAAAGAGAGAAAGGGGTTTGGGGTGATGGTGGTGGTGGTGGAAGCGGGTGGGGGGAAGGTGGGAATTAAAAAAAAAAATAGTTGCCGGCGGCGATGGCAGTGCTTGCCGATGGTGGTGTAAAAGATGAAGTTAAAGATGGTAGGGTGTATTTTGGGTTGTGGGGTGGGGATAAAAGAACCACATATTTTATTATTAAAAAAGTTTTATTTTAAAAAAAGGGAGGGCATCCCCAATCAAAACTGGAATAAAATTTGGGCTAGGACACATAACAACGGTCTTAAAAAACTATGTCAAATTGAATTAGTATATAGAAAAATTTTATAATAAAAAAAAAAAAATTGTTTCAATTCATCAACTATTAACTTCTCACTATCATTTTGCAACGCCACAGACTGAGAACCGACTGATGTCTATAAATATGAAATAAATAGGTAAAACCACATTTTCAATGATACAAAGAATATCACAAAGTGCACAAATGCATACCAAAGTTTCATTGTTGTTTAAGGAGACCCTGTTAGAAGTCAATGTCACCCTGTTAGAATTCGTTGTAGGCGACTTTCCCTGCACGGCATGGACATTGTTTAAGGAATAGTGAGGAAAAGTCAAAAAAAAAAAAAAGACTGAGAACTGACTGTTGTCTATAAATATAAAATAAAAAGGTAAAACAACTTTTTCAATGATACATGGAATATTACAAAGTGCAAGAATACATACCAAAGCTTCATTGTTGTTTAAGTAGACCCTGTTAGAAGTCGACATCACCCTGTTAGAAGTCGATGTAGGCGACTTCCCCTACATGGCATGGACATTGTTTAAGGGATAGTGAGAAGTCACACAAAAAAAGGAAGACAGAACAGACTGATGTCTATAAATGTAAAATAAATAGGTAAAAACACTTTTTCAATGATATATTGAATATCCTAAGTTGTCTGAGGCATGAGGCGAGGCGATGGGTGAGGTGCCTGGCCCAGAAACAATGACCTCCAGTATTTTCAGATTCGCTTCTTAATATTTCCATATGATTTATTAAACTTATTTCAACATATATGCATATTTTTTAGTCTTTTATGACTTACATGCATGCCATGGAAATAAAACAACATAGATTAGAAAATCAATGGCGTCAACAAAGTCACAAATCTTGTTTTCAAATGATTTGGAAGAAATAGGGTTTTAGGAGGCTAGAGAGACTTTGGAGTGAAGAATGAAAACAAGAAGCAAAAATTGAGTTTTTTCCTGGGCAACCTGAGGAAATTTTCCCTGGGGAGACCCGAGGTGACCGACTAGATGTCACCTTTGACAACATGTATCACAAAGTGCACGAATACATACCAAAGTTTCATTGTTGTTCAAGTAGACCTTGTTAGAAGTCGATGTAGGTGACTTCCCCTACACGGCATCGACATTTGTATAAGGAATAATAAGAGGAAAAAACTCATCAAATATAATTATATATTTAAAAAAAATACATCTTACATTTTGCATGAAGTGGGCCAATGTCTCCTCTAACCGTGACACCATGTCTTGAGTGTTCAGAAGTTGATCTTCCACTCGTAAACGAGACACTCTCTCCTCTTGCCACTTGTTCTCGATCAGCTTTCGCTGCTCATCCAATTTTTCAGCAACTTTGAAGGATTGACGTCTAGGCGTCTGGAAGAAGGCGGACTGACTGACAAACTTTCCAGCACCTCTGACTCTTCCCGAATGTTCTGGAGTCCCTAAAGCCAATGTGAGGACATCAATGTTTCCATCACAGACTAGGGACCCATCCTCTACTTGCTTTTTCAATTCATCCTGCATAGATGACATATTAGACGTTTTCAATAACTAGAGATGAACATTAACACAGAAAGGGACATTTTTGTGACATATTGCTTAAACTTACAATAATCTCTGCTTGTTCTCTGGTGACATCATCATCATACTCTCCATTTTTATTCTGACGTGCCTTCTTCCATAAAAGACACCTATCTAGCTGATCAGGTGTAATTCCTTCACTTTTTTTCTATTACCAATAAATGGAAAAAAAAAAGGTGCATATTATATTAGTGATAGCTAATTTATCATCCACGTGGACCACGTTGAAACTTAAAAAGATAAAAGAACATGTACCATTTTCTCTATAAGACCTGCATAACCTGTACGACCCAACCGGTGAGGATAAATATTCTTTCCACGCCGCTCCGACTGTGCTTTATGGAGAGCCTTGAAACACACATCAAACACCATAACAAGATCACTATAATTGTATATATATATATATATATATAGAGAGAAAGAGAGAGAGAGAGATAAAGCATTATATATATATATATATATATATATATATAGAGAGAGAGAGAGAGAGAGAGAAAGCATTTGACTAAGTAATATAAACCTGGAATTCATCATTCAATCTGGATTTTACGAATGCATCCCAATGCTCTTGCTTAATGAATCTATACATTGGAGGAGGTTGGACGAGACGATCAGGCTCATCCTTGAATGGCAGGACATATTTCCTTGTAAGGGTGCTCTTAAAAGACCTCCACTTGTCTCCAATGCCATTGACTAAAAGTTTCTTACTCATTGGTTCAAGCACATACTTTACCTAATAGAACACAGTTTTCGTCAATAAACCAGATATGATGCATACAACTCCTAGTAATTTCACAATTTTAAAGGTACCTCCAGTCGCCTCCATAGCTCTTCTTTGAGAATATTAGGTACGCTTTTCCATTTTTCATGGACTATTGGAACCATCTGTCGTGCCAGAACACCCATGTAGCTGGCTAGCTCTGCAGAGAACTGCCCTATTGGCTGGCCATGTTCGTTGTACTCTACCACCTTGCGCACTCTAGTCTTTGTATTGGTGATATGTGGTAGAGTTGTTGAACCCCGAACATTTCTTTTCATGCTCAATTGAGCTGACAACACGATATGGATTAGGATCTATCTACCACCTAATAATATAAATTAAGCTTGGGACCCATAATTTGAATCCTATTGATAACTTACATTCTAATTGTTCCGCGTGTTCCTCTTCAAGATCATGTTCTAAGATGGGTTGCTCGGGCTCCATGGCTGATACTACAAAAAGGAGAGAAACATGAATTCAGTAACACAATTAACAAGGCTTATAATCCACAAGAGCTTGATGCAGATGCAGTAACAAATTGATCAATATACCCTAACAATCATCACATACAAGTTTGAGGTATTTACACATCTCGTTGGTCTTCTTTTCAAATATCAAATTTTTTTATAATGATTGAAAAGTTTGTACTACTCATTGGTATTTGTTGTGCTTAAATGTAGGAGTCTCCTCCAGCCAATTACCAAATATCCAGACACTAGTTAGTACCAAATAACATTAAGATCTAAGATCGTTGTAAACATATATTCTGATATAAAAATGAATAAAAAGAAAGTAACTACAAAGGTGGCATTAACGAACATTGAGCACAAAAATCAAAATAGGTTATCGAAAGGAGTCAGACCCGTACAGCAAGATTTTGAATAAATTCGACCAAGTAGAATTGTAATTTTGTATGGCAAACTTCAGTTATCAACAACTAGGAACAGGAGCTTCTGCAGTAATTTGTAGTTACGTAACAGAAATCTCCAATAGAAAACTAATATTGCTCACTTTATGTGGATTCTCAACTCTGCTGAACCAGACTTTCACCTCAAACTCTAGCCGTTCTGCTTAAGCCATATGTTGCTTTTATATATGAGGCAGAATCCTCATACATCATTATTCATACATCACTTTTTGTAGGGCCCACATGGAGATGATCCAAGGGCTGAATTTGGGTGAGGATGCTCTCCTCACCACGTAGATCAACCTCATCGAAAATAAGCCCATTCTAAAACTTGTAACCACATCATCTAGTGATTGGTACTCAATGGTGCTGAGCCATCCATTTTACCGTTGATTGCAATCTAATGGATAATGGGTTACGATTTTTAGAATGGGCTGATCTAAACGGTGAGGAGAACATCCTCGCCCAAAAACAGCCCTTGGATCATCTCCATGTGGGTTCCAAAGGCCATTGTAAACCCACTGTATGAATAAGAGTGTACGAGGATCCAGCCTCTATATATATTGACTGGTAATCAAATACAAGATAATAGAAAACAAGGTTTTCAACTTCAAACTCTCTTCACAGCAATTATAACTTTAACAATGTGTATTTCCTTTTTCATAGGTACCATGGTAATCGAAGACATGATAATAGATAACGAGGTTTTCAACTTGAAACTCTCTTCACATCAATTATAACTTTAACAATGTGTATTCTCCTGTTCATAGGTTCATGATATACCTCATAAGATATCCATCACATACTTAAGTATTAACCTTCTTATGCTATTAAAGTAAATACTTTGCTTAATTGTTTAAATTACATTATCAAGTCCAAGCATACAATCCTCAAAATTTACATTTTAAGGCAGCTCAAGGTTCAGTTGGACAAANAATACTTTGCTTAATTGTTTAAATTACATTATCAAGTCCAAGCATACAATCCTCAAAATTTACATTTTAAGGCAGCTCAAGGTTCAGTTGGACAAAGTAATTATAAATTTATAATAGAGCTTTGCTCGTTTCAATTTTTCCCACATGCCAAATTGCCAATTATAGGCAAGACAAGTCACCTCTATTAACCTTCTTATGCTATTAAAGTAAATACTTTGCTTAATTGTTTAGATTATAATATCAAGTCTAAGCATACAATCCTCAAAATTTACATTTTAAGGCAGCTCAAGGTTCAGTTGGACAAGTAATTATAAATTTATAATAGAACTTTGCTTGTTTCAATTTTTCCCATATGCCAAATTGCCA